>JANCMA020316600.1:0-11927 GCA_024336925.2 Zoanthus solanderi | reverse complement strand
ACCAACAACGTAGATAAACTAGCAAAGAACTGTTGTCTTACTTCTGAGGAGGTACAAATTTGGTTAGATCATCTTCATCCAAAAGAAAAAGATAAATCGCGCCAAAGCTGCCAAGAAAGCCGCAGAAACCCGAGCTAGAAAACAAGCACAGCTGGCTACGCAAGACATTTAAAAATATGTTTTGTCATTTAATAGAGCCGTGATTGAAAGAAACTAGATAATATAAAGATTTATCTTGCTTTTGACATATTTTAATAGTTGCATTTAAGAACGTTTTCAAAATAAAAAATAACAATGAATCATCGCATGGCAGTTCGATTTTGTAAATAAAGTACAAAGAAACGAGAAATCAATGCGTTTTTTCAATTTCAGTCCCGGGGGTGGGGAATTTGACCATAAAAATTTCAAAAGTTCAAATGCCCGAAGTGTTGCCCGGGGGGATGTTTAAGCTTCGATTTGATCGATGCATTATTTGAACACCGGGTAGCATACGAAACGTTCTGTCATATTCAGTGACATAAGACTTAACGAGCTAGCAAAGGAAGGTGAACTTTATAAGCTTTCTTTATAATTTTATAAAATTTGACCTAAGGAAAAGAAAAATTCTGTATAATGCTTCAGATCGCGGTCATTTTTGTTTTTGAAAACCTATTCCGTGCGTCCTAGGGATTGACTGGTCAGTGATCTGTCACATCTCGACTAAAAGTGTGTTTTTTTCACGTCCACTCAAAGTTCAGGGCACAACACAAACATATATTTTATTGGTTTGGAAAACATTTTTTCGCCTTTAATTTATTCTTTTATGTTTTCTGTGATTATCTTTTTTGTTATATTTTGATATTGTTCAATTTCAGGTTTTGAATATAAATTACAATTCGCGACTCGATATTTTAGGTTTTCAATATTTTGTCCGTATAAAAACGAAACGCCATAGTGCATTCGATTTTTAAATTTGCTCTGCAGCCTTGCACATATAAGTATTAAGTCTTGGTTCCAACACCAAAACAACTGGATTTCCATTTTGTTTCACTAACAAAGCCTTACTTAGCAGTTAGCTTTGTACTGTTGGTTTTTCGTTCATTTCATAAGGTTATTGCATTTTTTCCTCATGTTAAGTTTGGTCGAATTTGTAATTACAGATATTATTAAAAAATAATGAGTTATTTACCCTGGCGCATTGTTGTGACGGGCACCCAAGCGTGCACGTGCTAGGCATCACGTTTTTGAGTGCCATGTAAATATCGTGTTGTTTTTGTGAAAAAGAAGATTTTCTGTCATTCGATCCTTGCCACAAGGTTTATCCAGCTGCTTACACGCTTTTTCTTATAACAACAATGAGGCTCAGATTGGCCGAAATTTAAAACACGCTCAGGTCGAGGCTGAAAAAAAAAGTAAAAACGTTTCAAATTAAAACTTTACTGATCTTGTAAAATCGTTGGGCAACAAAAAAATTGACCTTCGCCTGTGGGCAAGACTGCGAGAGAGGACAAAATACACAGTGTTTACCTCAAAATACAGACAATCAGCATTGTTTTTCAATGCCTTGTCTTTTTGTTTTAATTGCTTATCATTTCAAACCGCTCACAGAAATAAGAACAAAATTTAAGAACAATGAGCGTTTAACTCAACCACAATACAACATTTGATATCAAGGTTTTTCTCTCATCACAATGAGAATTTTACTGTCAGTTTCTGTTTTAAAAATATAAATCTGGAACATGTCATAAGTTTTCATAGGAGTACCTACCGCCGTACCGGAATAAGCTAATAAAATTGTAAATAAAATGATAAAAAGTTGGTAACACATATTAAACAATTAGGAAAAACTAAAAAGAACGATATGAAACACACAAATGATGGTGTTATTTTATGCCATGGGCATAACTTAACGTTTAGCGCTAAACTGTTCTAATTTCTTCAAGTCTAAGAAAGTCAAGTCAAAGTCTTTAACATTAAGCTTAAGGTACAGATATTTTTAATAAGCAGTGACATTTAAAAGCTTAAAATATAGTCAAACATTTTTTAAAAAATAACTTTTATGTTTTCAAAACTATGATATGGATCTTTGCCAGGATGCACTAATTACGTGACAAATAAAGAATTGTTTTTATTCTTCTTGTCTACAAACCAAAACAAACAATCTTGACTCAAAGTGAATGGCCATCAGTTTCACGAAAGACGAAAAACTTATAATAGCACTGTCTCAATGATGCAACTGCTACTGTATTAAAAGAATAAATTAAAGCTCTCAAGGTTTTCTTGCGTCAGTAATAGTGTCTTTTATCTGAAACCTATTTCTAAAACTGATTGAAAAATAGTTATTCGAATTGCGCAACGTTTCAATATGAAGCGAAATATTTTATAGTGGATTGCTTGATGACCTCAAGGACATTCAGGGGCATAGGAACAGTTAACAAAAAATAGTTTAAAAAATAGCCATCTGAAAGAATTGATATAACAGCTCTGTCTGGAACTCTGAAGAATAATGAAAGTGTTTTGATTTTGCATTTGTTTGGTGTTCTTTATTGTGTGCTTATGAAAAGACAAAAGTGTGTTGCTTGAAGAAGACTGATTTCTATTCTCGCACCTTGAGCGCCGGAAGTAAATATAAATAGCCATTCAAAAAAAGTGAAAAATATTCCGCTTTTACGATTCAATCTAAAAGCCTTTACTAGTAACAACAATTAAAGCTTTAGCCTTAGGCCATTAATAACCGATAAGTACATTTTTTACCTGAAAAAGCTGAAAAATGAAAATGTTTTTGTGTTACAAAAATTATCAGTTTGTTTCAAACAGGTCGACCGGAAGTGTGTGTTTTGCTTTGGAAATTTCACGTTCAAAAGAGCCCCTACTTTGGCTAATGGCTACTATGATAATGCTCCAAAGTGTTGGCCTTTTTATTTATAAGGTATCTTGGAAAGTTCTCGTTCCAATTAAATTGATTTATATCCTAAGTCAGGGGGCTAGAATTTCCCCTTTGAGGAACTTTTTTTTATTTCGTCAACTCTTTCTTCTTTTCAGTACTGATCCTTCTAATCTTTAAACTTAAAATATCGTACAGCCTTTATTTTAAGTAGTTAGCCAGTTTAATACGGAAGTTACTACTATTCAAAAACACTCTTGTTGAATTTGATTGAATAAAGAATTCTTGCGACGAAAGAGTTCAATAAACCTTTAATTATTTTTACAAGAACATTCAGTTTCATCGTAGAAGTATGAAATTACATAACAAGTCCTTACCCGTAACCCACTAACTCATGCTTTTACACCGACCTGATCGCATTTAAATCCGCAAAACAAAACAAAATTGTGGTGTACTTTCTTCGGCGTTCATTAATGTGATAATTTGAATGCAATCACAAATAAATATCTTGGGTTATTTCCGTTTTTTTTTAACTTAACTTTTCATTTCTGCTGGGTTATTTTTCGGCGGACTCAAAGCTGAAAACAAAACTTTGGATAAACAATAACACAATATGACGTTAAGTTACCGAAAAAAGATTTCAAGGTAAATTTGGCGCGTAGATCCAAATGAAAACAAAGAAAAACAATCTGCACTGGAGAGTTGTTATTTTAATGACAACTTTTTATTGGTTGAAAAATATCATGAGTTTCTATGATTGGTTAGTTTTTGACAATCAGCAGCTGTCATCACGTGCGCACCGCCGGGCCAAGGGAAACAGGTCAAAACAGAAAATTTTGACAACAAATACAGGACGAACGTGTGAGAAAGGCAAAATTAATTTCGTTTCAGAGTTGACGAAAAATTTCGTTTAGCTTTGAAGGTGTTAAAACATTTGAAATTCTGGATAAATTATAGCCTTCACTAACGGGAAAATTTCCCTTTATCAGCGAACAATTTGATTATTTATAAATTTCACGTCGGTGATCCATCGGGTCGGTTTCGCTGCAATTCAGCCATGGTGAAGACGTTTCAGGCATATCTGCCTCTTTGTCACCGAACTTACAGCTGTATTCATTGTAGAGCTCACTTGGCAAACCACGATGAACTTATTTCAAAGGTAGGCTTAGTTTTCCCTTAATCTAATCGCGCTTTCCGCTCGCTAGCGAAACAATTCTTTCGATTCGAGAAATGAAAATGTTTGCCGTCATTTCCTTTCCAGTCATTTCAAGGCAGTCAAGGCAGAGCTTATTTGTTCAATAAAGTGTGAGTAAATATTTCAGATTTCATGATTTCTTCGCCTAATTTACTTATATTATTTTCTTTTTGGGATAAATCTAACTTTTTGCGCCAATATTTCTGTTTTTAGAGTGAATGTTGGTTGCGGTCCTGCAGAAGAGAGGATTTTGTTGACAGGCCTGCATGCTGTCGCCGACATTTATTGCGAGTGCTGCAAAACAACTTTAGGCTGGAAATACGTAAGTTATTTACCAAAGAAAATTATTTATACTTTCCTAATGTACCGCTATCTTTCTAGTTATAGTACGTAAGGCTATACTCTTGTTTTCATTTTCGTGGTAAAGATTGAATGAGCGATTCGAAACCAATTTAGTTTATCGCCATCATAGCGCTTTGCCTTTGGACGAATTAAAAGTGGTAACTGTCGATCACTGATTATTTATTTTATTTTCGTGTTTTTGCAGGAGCATGCTTTTGAAAACAGCCAAAAGTACAAAGAGGGAAAGTTCATCATTGAAATGGCTCACATGATAAAGGATAACGGATGGGAATAGGGACACTAAACTAAAGATTTTTAGATCTATATTATATGCATGGGTTTTGTACAGCTAGAAATCATTATTCATATTGCAGATCTTTTATATTGTGAAGACAAAGTCGCGAGCTGAAATAAGGGAACGTCAAAATTTCAGAGTAGATTATAAATTTGGTTTTAATATATATATATGTGATAAAATTTTGTATATAAAAGAAGAACTTGTACATATCAAGCGCTTTCCAAAATGTTAGTTTTTGTAAATATAAAAATTGAAGGGTTTTGTTTCGATCTTTGTATCATTTTTTGACATAGGAACACTTCTTTTGCATGTTTAGTTTTAAATTCGTGCAGCTCTGAACAAGATATTTTAAAACCTGTACATATATAAATACGAGGTCTGTAAAGATTCCATCTTGATAAATTAAATGAAAAGTATAACTATAAATTAGAAGTGTGAGTCGGTGAAAGCTCAGTCGGTGGGACTTGCTTGCTAAAGTAAAGCTAGCTATTGACTAAAGTCTAAATTTAACTCGCTGGTTTCCTTACTTATTTAAATGTACTTTTTAGAGAAGAACATGATGAAAAGGCCGATGGGTTCACCCAAGAATAATTGCCGTATTTCAGCAGTGATAGTATGTTTCAGCTGTACAGATTCGAATAGCTGTATTCAAAACAAGTTTTAGAGAGTTTCCATTGGATGTCTCGTAGACGTAGTTTGCATATGTAACACATTGGCAAACTGGTAGCGCCACAGGCAACCCAAGCTCAGTGTCGTTGATAAAATAAGTAACGACGTTTTCAAACTTTAAAAAGACTTTGTATGGTAAATTCTACTATTTGCCGTCAATCGTAAAAAGGCACTCATATTGTAAATAATGTGGAAATGAACATACCTTGAAGCTTAAAAGTTGTTTGATGTTGTTTTTTTCAGAGAATGGGTTTTGGGTTCTTGCAAGTGGTTTGTAGGTAACTACTATAAAAAACAGAAAGGCAGGAAACTTGAAACAGTCAACTGTCAAACCGGCAGAACATAAATCTTTCACTCACCTTTTGAAACCCTAATTTCTTCATAAACAGAAAGCAGAATATTTTCTTTAGCCACCGAAGCTGTGATAGTTCCATTGCTATTCAAAATTAACTAAAATTTGAAACATTTTCTGTTCCATCGACAAATCCTGAGATGCTTGGATCCACCATCTTCATTAAATTCAAACATCAAGGTGACCATTATGTTACCAACCAGAGGGGGCAGCGGCTAGGTGCTCAACAATTTTGAAATATCTGATCCCCTAAACAAATCTTTTGAATGATATTGCTCTTAAAACTGATTGGTCACTGGCACACAAAGAAATTCCAGAACATGTAGGACCTAGGAGATGTGATATTTCAAAATTGTTGAGTGCGTGGATGCTGCCCTCTCTGGCTGGTCGCATAATTGGGTACGTTGATGTTTGAATTTTAATGAAGTACTGGAGATGGTGATCCAAGCATCAGGATTTATTGATGGAATGGAAAATGTTTCAAATTTTAGTTCATTTTGAATAGTGATGGTTCCCATCACAGCTACGGTGGCTAAAGAAAATATTTTTGCTTTCTGTTTATGGAGAAAGTAGGGTTTCGAAAGATGAGTGAAAGATTTATGGAGGGATTTTGTTCTGCTGGTTCGACAGTTGACCGTTTCAAGTTTCCTGCTTTTCTGTTTTTTATAGTAGTTACCTAAAAACCACTCACAAAAATCCAAAACTCATGTGGTGGAAAAAAAACAACAACATCAAACAACTTTTAAGTTTCAAGGTACTCTGTTTTCAACCTCGTACCCAGGCTCATCACGTCATTCCTACGTCAGTGAAATGAGCCTGGGTACGAGGTTGCTGAGTTTTTGTCACTCATGACAGATAACCAAATATCAAACTAGCTCGGAGGTAGACAATCTATATCGACGGATGAAAGAGCCTGAGCTCTCTGCTGAGCAAGCAAACAAGTTTGATATTTTTTCTTACGAATGACAAAAAATCCTCGTGTGCGGAGAGCAAAAACAAATTGCCTTTTTTAAACTGAAAAGTTAAGCATGCGTGGTATATTAAAACAACTGACGTGCCAGCGTCCCAGTTAATTTGGTTTTCCGCGGATTCATTCCCTCGGGTCTCCGTCGGCCCATAACCGCAAGCTGATTAGGTAGATATTCCAGGCGAACAAAATGCGCTAGCGATTATAGTCCCCCTTCCCCCGCGGATTTGGTCCCCTGGTAATATTACACAAGGAACGAAAATATCTCTTGTTTCAATGGTTCTTTATCTTGCCACTCGCACTTGCGACTGTCAATATATATTTGAATGATTTCACTATAAAATTGTTTGAATTGGAAAGGGCGCAAACTTTACATTTTCACTCTTGCTTCAAAATTTTACCGCACTCCTAGGTTGCATGTGTGAACCACAAAGTAATAACTTTCAGTTAAAAATCTCAAAAAGCGCTGGTTTGAAATTTTTTTATCTTTCCACACGCGTTTACAAGCGTCAATATCCACCCGAGTGACTTCACAAAATAATTTTTATTCGAAAGGACGCGAACTTTGCATTTTCACTCGTGCTTCATAATTTTACAGCAGGAGCAAGCATCATAAAATGAACCACAATGGATTTCAGCAAAAGGTGGGAATGCATGGTTGTTTGTTTATGATTTAGTTCTAGGGGGCCAAATCCTCTAGCAGATTTGGTCCGTGGACGTGGGGACCAAATCTACTGTTACACCTGACCAAAATTGTGAATCAAAGCCAAAGGATTCCTGCAAGTCAAAAATTTGATTACGGACTCTTTTCGTTTTACCTCTGTATCATGTTTTGTATCAAAATTAATTCTAAGACAACTTCCGTTTACGTTCTTAAATGCCATTGTTACGGTCCACAACTGGCTATGGGCGCGCTGCCCTCAAATGCCTTCGATCTCCCGGTAATATTTCATCGTTGTCAAAAAATAGTCTTTGTATAGCAAATTTGTCGTGTTGTTTTGTTAATAGCACACGCTTACCTTTTTCTGTGTAAGTGCAATTTGCATTTGATCTTTGCACACGAGGATATAATTTTGTCATTCGTGACATTTGGTTTTTAAATTACCTGTCACGAGTGACAAAATACCGCAAAGTGCAAACGTTCCCTGCACGTTAGGAAATTTTGTCGATAAAAATTGTCACGAATAACTAGTGCGTACATGCTGGAAGTTCGCTTGTACGCGGCGAGCTTGAGGCTCATTGTTCATACAGAACTGAAATTGCAGATGGAGTGAGATGGTATGGATGAAAAGCCAATACGATATTTCCTTGATTTTCAATGACATCTATATATATTATATATAGTTTTCAAATAAAACCCATTTGTAACTTTTGGTAAAATGTTTTGCCAAATTTATGAAACACAAAGTTAGTTGTAATTTGAAAAAAGAATTTCTGCCATAATGACGAAGATCCCAGATTAAAAATTTCCATCATCTTTGAAGTTCAACTTGGAACAACAGATTATTGTTCAGAGAGAGGACAAGGGGAAAATCCCCAGATTAAAAATGTCTTCTTTGAATTTCATTATAAATATATTAATTTTCAATTTGGATCTACAGTGTTTTGTTTAGAAGGTTGAGGGGACTGTTTATTTAAATGTAAAATGATCATTTGAAAGGAATATATAATTCTGATTTCAACTTAAAAGTCTGCCTGTGGAAATTAGAAAGAAATATCTGTAATCTGATCTTCAAGTTAAGAATTGAGCTGCAGTATTTTTCATTCCACATAATTTTGATGCCTCGCACTTTTCGTATGTCGATAGTGACCCTCAGAAAGTACTAAAATCTCATTTTCATTTTACTTTATCTTGAAGATCCTCTATTTTTATGATGAATCTGCTTCTTTTAAAATAATATCTTCAAATAAAATTCCATGATGCATGACTAAAGACCAGATTTGAATAACAGGGCTTGGAGACCTAGTATGGTACATCTAGGCTTGGAGACCTAGTATGGTACATCTAGGTTTGGAGACCTAGTATGGTACATCTAGGTTTGGAGACCTAGTATGGTACATCATCAAAGAAATTCAGTAATGTCTTTTGGAATTTCTTGTTTTTATTTCGGCTTGCTTGTGACTGCCAATGAGAACGCCTTTGAAAAACTCGTTGCGTTTGTCAACAAGTTTTATACCGGTTAAAACCGGCAAAACAACTGAAAAACGGTTGAAACAATGTTCGCCGGTTTGCTGTTCTCACATTAGTCTCAAGGACTTTCCCCATTGATGTGGGACTTGTGTTTTTTACTAAAAAGAAGTTTCGAGATTTTTCTATAGTTCTCTTTTTTCTCGAGCTAATAGAGAGATGGAATTTTAGACTTTATGGCAAGCAGTTTCTAAAAAGATATCGTGGTTCCAAAATACTCAAAATAGCTGGGGGCAAAACCGTTAATATGCCACTCATTCTCTGTAAAATCCCCTTTATATCACAGGAACAATGTTTAGCTTATCGCTCTAACTTTTTCAGAAGAACTATATTTAATTTTACAAAACACTCTCAATATTACGGAAGCCCTGGAGAGTCATACAAATTTGTTAGTATTGTCATTCAGTGGACACTTTTTGTCTTGCAAATTTGTTGTTTTTTTTTTTGACACTTTTTGCCTTGCAATTTTGCGTTCATGAACTTCTTGTTTTGCAAATTTGCGTTTTTGAAAACAATTTTTTTGCACACAAATTTGCGTTTTTAGTACAAATCTTAACCTGCAAATTTGCGTTTTTTGGGGTCAGTTTGCAAATTTGCTGAATCTATACTTAGTTCGAGTCCATGGTGAGGTTTGGAAATATTATCCTTTTCCAGCTTATGCTTGCAGAGCTGCCCTAACTAAATCGAAACCGTTTTGTTAATAAGTCCCTTGTTATTGCAAACACAACCAGTCGCCATATAAAGCTCAACGAACTTGACCACGTGATCATCACACCCCTAGAGTGTCAAAGAAGCAAATTTGTAACTGAGCCCCAAAAATCGCAAATTTGCGGGTTATAATTTTTACCAAAAATGCACATTTGCATGGAAATTATTTTTTTCAAAAACACAATTTGTTAGATGAAAAGAGTCAAAAACGCAGATTTGCAAGACAAAAAGTGTTAAAAAAGACAAATTTGCCAGACAACAAGTGTCTAAAATGACATTTGTATGATCCTCCAGGGCTTCAGTCTGTACAATATACAGTCCTTTAGTTTTTGTAACCTCATTAGAAACTGGCGCTCATATGCTAATGAAGGGGAAAATGTAAACAAATATCTTAACAAATCTTTCTGTGGTGAATTAATATGGGAAAAAAGCACCATCCTGCTAAAAGTATCTCTCACTCGAACTATTAGTATTATAAGTATCCCATCGCCGCAATGTAATAACCTCTATTTATCAACAAACCATCAATTTGTTAACCCTCGGACGACCCAGCGCGGCTGAACCACTTTCAGAACTACGCTGCGCGTCGTATTTTCAACTCTCTTCCCAGTGTTTGGAAATATATGATGAAACACTGACGTATTTAATACATTATGTGAAATAATTCAGTTACTATATTAGAAACTGTAACAGACAGTTGCTACTTGCTCATTGTCCCTGTAATCATCAGTTTCGAAAGCCAGTGATATGGGGCCTGCAAGAATCACATTTTTAACAACCGCATATTTGCCAAAATTTTACCAAAATATTTGCCAAAATTTTACCAAAATATTTGCCGCGAAACGCAAGGGAACCAAAAAAACAATAAATCATTTTTTAATAGTTCCTCTTTTTTGTAGTAAGGTGCTTTTCAGAGAAAATCAAAAAGCATTCTTTAAAGGCTTTATATAATTTGACCAAGCATGTGATTTTTGTACTGAAAAATCATTAACAAAAGGATTGAAAAACGAATTTACTAGTTGCACCCTCAATTCCGACTAACTTATATTTTTTTAAACATTTACACACTGTCCCTAGCTGTAGCATTGTCTATTATGTAAAATCTTTTCCCAGACTTTTTAGAATGAACGTAACGGGAAATTCAAAACAAGTAAAAGCCATTTTCATCATTTCTCTTTTTTAACTCCAGTTTAGGAGGGACCAACAAAACAACATGGATCTAGATATCGGAGAGTAATAAAAACTTGCCACAACACAGACTGGGCTACAATTTGAAGAATGTTGTACAAAGGTTTTTGTTTATCCAAGCCCTTCGGCTTTTTCTGGAAGGTAGATATTCGTTGTATGTTCTGTACCAGTTTCTCCTACAAAAATTAATAGAAAGTTTCTAGTAATGAAACTGTTCAAAACATGGAATTTGATTCGACTTGCTTTTATTCCTGAATTTAATCGCAGCTTAGCATTTTATTTACTATGCGGTTTTTCAAAAATATTTAAATTATTTTTGTGTTCTAATTTGCAAAACAATAGAGTGAGACTTCATTTGTTTATTGCCTCTGCTTCGCCGGCCTGAACCTGCCAGTAAACTGCTTTATAATCTAGTTATTAACTGTTTTCAAATGGATACCGATACAGAAACGAGCATAATTCCAATTCAACAGTTTCAACACCATTTGTCAGCTCTAAAAGATGAACCATATGAGCAGGAAAACAACGATAGGAGTGCGGAAGTGATCTTTGATTGTGGCATTTCTTCAGGTATGTCAAAAGCAATGTCAACAAATAAGTGGGTTAATCAACTCTAGGTTGAAAAGATTGATCATCACTAAAGGGAAAGCACAAAGATATATATCTGAACAGACATAGCTATAAAGCTCACATTTCATCTCAAAGTCATAATGAAGGGCTCCAAACGTTAGCTTGTTTTTTCCCAACGGTGATGATCAAACTTTTCAACCTGGAGTTGATTAAACCACTTGTGTCGTTTACCTGACGACGCTCTACAGTAGGTTTTCAAGAACTATTCAATGAGTAAAACGTCAATAAATAGCTGTGTTTCTAAGCACTTATAGATAAAATACCTAAAGCGCTTTTGAGCCATACGTAAAAGTATAAAAGAAATAGCAAGCCATACCTAAACTGATAAATACGTACGACGACCAAGTTTGGTCTTAAATCAATAAGTTGCTTAGGTCCTAAAATCTGGAACTCGCTCTCCGATGATTTCAGAACTACTAGTATGCTCAATTCTTTTCGCAAATTAATTTTTAATGTTGATCTTTCTACCATTTAGTTTTATTCCATTATCTTGTATATTTTTTATCAAATTTTTTATTTATATATGT
>JANCMA020316498.1:0-11930 GCA_024336925.2 Zoanthus solanderi | reverse complement strand
TATGAACAACGAATCATACAGTATAAGCAGAACATAATGTTCAAATAAGATCAAAAGAGATTTTACCAGGAGTTAAACGTTAATGAAAATTGTACTAATAATGTTTTTCCCTTTAACGGTTTTGTCACCAAAATATAAAACATAAATTGCATGTACTGACACAAAATCAAACGTTGTTTATCTTTGTTAGCTCTCTTCCCAAAGTTTTATGCTTTTGAAGCAGGTCGCAGTGTTACGTCAGCAAAGAGTCGCTTATTATATTCTACGTAGAGGACAATAAACATCTCGATGCACGTTTAATAGGTCAGCTGTAACCTTCTTTTCAGATCATTTCAGGATTGACATGAATTTGAAGACAAACATCTGAAATGAGGTTGAAACATTTTGCGTTTATCTAGATCTGTTACTTAGTAAATAAAAGCTAAACGAGAACTTGATTTTTCTAAGAATATCTCAGTTTCCTTATAATATATATTTAATCTTAATTCATAATTTTTAACAAAATATAGTGAGCTAAAACAGGATAGATTTAACCAGAAATTTAATTGAGCCTAAACTGTAGCTGATTAAATTAATACGAATTACTTCAGATATAAAGTTTTAAAATTGCTGTTTATCTTAAACGAATTGGCTGCATTACTTAACAACGATTAACAGTCGTTTTAAAAGTTAATTTAACAAATAATGCTCAGCTTGAAACTTTAATTATTATTATTGTTTTAATTCTTTTTTCGTTGTTGTTTGTATTTTGTGATTGTTAAATTCCTAAATTTACATTTTAACTTTGTGTTTTTCAACATAAACATTCTGCTAAAACCTAATCAGTAACGAACTTGTATAAAATATAACTTTTTAACAAAGTTCTATGAATCGCTAGAAAAACGTGTCTAAACACCGTCAACAGCTTGAACTTTCATTAGTGGTCATTTTGAAAGCGATTTTTGATTAAATAAAGAAATTTTGAATACATTAATATTATTTTTCTTAAAAGATCTATTTTAACTTTATTAACCAGGTAGGTAGGGTTCGTACCTCGAAAGATTAAATTGGTCTGGTTTAATGAAAGTTTGCACAGAGATTATATGGCCTACGGCTTTGTCATCCATCATACTGTGTATATCCAAAAATTTTGTCACGTTGTTGGTAAGAAATTTTCTTTAGTTCTAAAACCAAATTTTATATTTCTTTGTTCATAAATACCTGAATTGAAATCAGAAGAGACATAAACCATAAATGCTGCCGAAAATATATAGCAAAAACAGTTACTGGGTATCAACAAAAGCTTATGCTAATGACGCAATTGCAAACTATGGCGTCGTCTAATGATGTAGGTGGCAAACAATGACGTCAACTCTAATGACGTAATGGCAAACTTTGACGTTAGCAAAAATTTTGTAAGTTTATAGGCAAACTTATTTTTACATTTTTTGCCTTAGTAGCATACGCACCGCACTGTCTAAAAAGATTACAAAGTCAGACCTAAATATTGACAGTGGTTTGTAAAAAAAAGCCCTTATCTGAAAAACGAGACCGATTATTCAAATACTGTTCCTGTGTTGTAATATTTTACAAAAAATGAATGGATCATTAACGGCCTATGGCTGTTTTGAGGTTTTCGTAATCGCGAGGACCTCTTATAAACTTCTTGTATTGACTCAACAGTTTCATTGCTTTGTTCCTTTGACAAGTTTTTTTAAACTTTAAACTCAGATCTTTGTCATCGGTGTTCCTTCGCTACCTGCAGTTGTATGCTAATGAAGCAGATTGTAAACAATGACGTCAGATTATAACTTGAAATGGGATTTAAAGGTTTAAAAGTTATTGGCGGGCGTGGTTGGCACAGTCGTTAAGATCTCTACTTTCCAACCACATGGTCCCCAGTTCGATCCCGGCTCTGCCTTGATTTGCATATTTGTGCGACCTTCTTTTCCGCGTAAGCTAACTCAGCTTTCCATCCTTCCGGGGTAGGTAAATGAGTACCAGCGTCTGCTGGGAGCTAACCTGCAATGGATTAGTGTCCCATCCAGGAGATAAGCGCCGGCTCCCTGGGCCACTAGGCTTGTAAAGGATATCTGCTTTAGAAGGTATCATATGGAAAGTACCTTCCACAAGATTAAAAACAGTTAGCATTTACTATTTTTTACTTTTCTGTTAGGTCGGAGTATACTTTTACGACGGTGGGTGTGGCACTTTGGAAGAAAATGAAATTTTCCATCACAAATATTCAGGAATTCAAATAAGGTATATTTGATATCAGTGTTTAAGGGATTCATCGGGTTTTCCTAATCTATAACTTTATTTAAGACCTTTGTAAAAGAAGAAGTCCAAACGTCTTTTAAAGTATTTAAATGGAGCGGCTGTAGCTGGTACAGAACTTCTTCAAAACGTTTTTCAGACCATACCACACATTTTTTGGCACATTTTTGACTCACGGATACTCCGTAGGAGAAGCAGTGAGTTATAACAGGGACTTTCTCAGTTGCATAAAATTTTGTGAAACAATGGTTATTGTTATAAATCCTCCAGCCTGCTTTGCGCGGTTGGTTTGTATATAAAGTGTCTCGATCCGCAATATTTACCAGTTTACGGAAACTGGCTCTAATTTAGTTTTACCGTTTAATCAATCTTGAGTTTGATTCTTTGATTCGTTTAAGGCATTGGTTTGATTGTTTGCTATTATTAATGCATCTTCGTTCGAAAATTTAAAGCCGAACTGACAAAATCAGGGGGAATTCTGGGATTACACCCTCACTCTTTGACACGAATCTTGAACGACTTGTGTGTGGAGAAAGTTAGTTTTGGTCTGAATTGTAGTTCTACTTGTTGCAGTAGCCGTGAGTGATCTCACTGACACTTTTGATTGGGAATATAATGATATTTAAATTGTAGTAGCTAAGCAGTGGGTTTCTCTTTTGCACAATTTCTTGTCCAACAATTGTAATTGTTTTTAAAATACTCTCCATCCTCCTTGCAGTTAGTTTACTTTAGTGTCTCGATCCGTTTTGCTGTATCAATAATCTTGAGTTCGATTCTTGGATTGTTTTATGAAATTGGTTTATTTGTTTGCAATTATTAACGCATTATTTGTTCGAAAATATGAAGAACTGAGAAAAGCAAAGATAAAATTTGAATAGCGCTCTCACTTTTTTACAGGAATCTTCAATATCTTGCCAATGGAGGATTCTAGTTTTACTCTGAGTTGTAGTTCTACTTGTGCGCATTATCGGTAATTCGTCTCATTGAGACTCTTGATTTTCCACTTTCGCTCCTATTTGATTGTTGTCCTAGTACAGGAACCGCAGAATCGCACCACCATCACCTTCCATCTCCCCACTCCTACACTTTTCCAAAAACTGCCCAAATAATTTTCCAAAAGTGGATTTACAAATTTAGATGCATTTCCAGCGAAACTAGAATCGCAAATTTTTAAACATTTAACATGTTCTTTTTATTGAACTCATAACCCTAAATCAAATCCCATGGTAGACTCGTTATCTGCCTGAAAACCACAAACTGAAGGGCAGCAGATATTCATTATATCTAGTTTTTAGAGTTTTTAAATACCTTGGAGGTACTTGTAAGAATACCATAGCAGAACTATAGAGTACTAAAGTGATGACGTCACAAAATTTGATTTGTGAAATCACTAAATTGGTTGCATTATTTATAAAGAACAAGATGAAAAATGCCTCCATGCCGAAATTTAGCATATTACCACCAATTAGTGATGAGATATTGCCACGGTTATGCTCTAATGACCCCATACAAATCCTTTTTAAATTGGATTGGTTCCTAACGTTAAGAACCAAGCCATTTTAACAAGGATTTGTACAGAGTCATTAGAGCATAACTGTGGTAATATCTCGCTGATAATTTGCACCAACATGCTGGTTTTTAGCAAGGATACATTTTTAGACCTAATCTCTCGGATGATCTTAACAAATCCCATAATGTTACAAATTTTAATTTTTGTGACGTCACACTTTACCACTTTATCAGCGATTTAACTATAAGTAAGTAACTCTTAATAGAACATTTTCAAATATTTTTAACAGGTCCGGCAGTAATCCCATCATTCGTAAAAACAAGATCTGGGGAGGCCAGAGTGGTGGTGTACTTATCTATAATGAAGGTAGAAATGTTTTTGAGATTTCTGCAGTATTTGATGGCTTTGTCAGTCAAAACGTGATCACCAACAATCGTGTAGCAGAACAGTACAATACCCGAACTTTAGACTATCGAAGTTTGGAATTAAACAGTTACCGTATTTACTAAATTAAGCGCCGCACACCAGTGGCCGATGCGGTGCTAATTTCAAACACGTAGACCATTTTAACCGACGGATACAAAAAAAGAACAAACGCAGCGTTCAGTTTTACGTTAACACTGAGAATTTATTGTAGCATTTAAAAAACATTTTTTAGTCATTTTTGAGTCAAATATTAATAAACTATTTTGATATTTGAATCCCCAATTGTTGATGTTTTATTTGCTATTTCGTTGATCTCACTGTAAATTTGCAATGTATTTTCATTACAGGAGAAAACTTGTCACCTTATTTGCATTGCAAAAGTTCGTGCTTCAAATAAGCGCCGTACCAAAAACATACGAAAATTAAATAAGTGTCGCGGTCACTTAATCGAATGAAAACGGTAAGGTATTACATTCTGGAACCGTTTGGTGGAAGGGAGTCTCGACCCATGTTCCAATTGGTCCCCTTTTGCTTCTGTTTCAATCTGAATCAAGCAAAACTCTGGGAACAAGTCTGAATCTTTGGTGTTATCCATTATTATTTGTGCTCTGTTTATGCCTATTGATCATTCGAAAATATTTTACTTTCCTAATGCAGGTTTAGGAATACTAGAGGACAACGAAATATTTGATAACGCTACGGCGGGCGTCTGGATAAAGACAGACAGTAACCCAGTGTTAAAAAGAAACAGAATTCACGATGGCCTGGAGGGTGGTGTTTGTATTTTCAATGGCGGGAAAGGTGCGTGTGTCTGAACAGCTTCATGATCGGGTGATGCGTAGTTCTTCGCATCGAACTTATAAACAAATTGATTTTTGAGTCTGTAAATACAAGCTGTGCTTTAAAGTTTATTTATCAGTTGTCCGTTTTTTGTAAGTATGAAATGTACTTTATCCTTCCTTAGTTGTGATGGCAAACAAAAAACAAATCGGTTATACGTTTTTTTTTTCATGGTGTAATTTATGTTTAAAGTATTGAAAAATCGGTTTCACCTTGACCGAACGACGGGAGGCTGGTAACTACCATATTTTCTGGTCTGTGACGTCAAAAGCAGAATTTAGTCGTAAGTGACCGGTCCTGTTTTTATATATCTGTTCCATTTTCTTGTAAAATAAGGTAGCGAGGTGTGTTGTAGCTACGTAAATTGAACATACATATAGAAACAGGGCCGGTCTCTTGCTACGGACCAGAAAAAAATATGGTAGTTACCAGCCTTCCATTGCTCGGTCAAGGTGAAACCGGAAGTGAATTTCCAAACTTTAAACGCAAATTTTTACACCATGAAGAACAATCTTCATGGAATTTTTCTTTTGCCTTCACCATTAGAAGAATGGTGACATTTGATAGTCACAAAAAAATCACAACAAACATATGTCTAGTTGGTCGGCTAATGTACGACTAATATAGGAAAAAACATTGACCAGGGTTGAATTCATACATAGCATGTTTTATTTCTGCTAATAATTTTAAATTTACAAAAAATTTTTACACTCCATCTGCAAATAGCTTAAGTGCTAGTCTAGGCAGATTGAGTTGAAAACCTTTAATAGGATCAAATGAAATGATGTTGCACACCGGATGTTTTTTCTCTGTTGTTGTTTTTTAACATGGTAGTAAAATAATGTTCAAAGTGATCTGTGGTTGCGAACACGGTTCATGCGAAAACTTCCGAAAGACGAAAACATTGAGGAAGTTAAACAAACGTTTCACGATTTTAAGTTCATTGCCATTGCGATAACTTACTGTTGCAGATGAGAGGGTTCTGAAAGGAGAAGGGGGCACCATTTTCAAGCCATTTTTTTTTTTTGAAATCCCAATTGGTAGTGCTCGAATCTTCTTCTTCTTCTTCTTCTTCTTCTTCTTCCATGTAAACTCATCTCCCTCTGAGTGAGGATTCTTATGAATCCTTTTCCATTTTTGATTTTTGACATTCTTTCCCATTCCCAAAACCGGCCAATCCCCATTCCCATTTTACCCCTTCAGGACCCTCAAAAAAATACCCCTTCAGGACCCTCCCAAAACCGGCCAATCCTCATTCCCATTTTACCCCTTCAGGACCCTCAAAAAAATACCCCTTCAGGACCCTCCCAAAACCGGCCAATCTCCATTCCCATTTTACCCCTTCAGGACCCTCAGATGACAATATTTTTTAGTATCACTATTTACTAAACACTATTTTTATTTTGTGATGTCAAAATTTTGTAGTTTTGTCTCAAGTTATGGTTTTTATTTGCCAATAGATGTAAGTCGATCTCGTGCAGTTGTAGCTAGTCATGAAAGCTTTCTTCATGTTAGGAAAATTGAACTTTGCAATTTCGCTATCGAAAACTTTTTTTTTCAATTAAAAGTATTCAGGCTAGGGAAACTGAATTGGAATTGCGATACAAAACTAATTACGATTGGGAGACGGCTGCTTTCTCAACTAGCTTTCCATATTTTGTGTTCTTACCGTCTCAAAAGCCCAATTAGTTTATATAATAGCTATACGATAAGATTCCCAGTTTCCTGTTTTACCCTGATGCTACATTTTACAACAACTTCCTATTATATTTTATAGATTTGTGATTTTCCAAATCAAAATCAATTAGAGGATCTTATTTTGCAGGAGTTTTAGAAGACAACGACATTTTTCGAAACACTCTCACAGGTAAGCTCGTCAGTATTTGTGAAAGCCCAGTGCTTGCATGTGGGATGTGGTTTAAATGATTTAACGACTATCCCCCAAAGGGGAGGTGAACAGTGATGGATGTATACCGACCCTGAGGGGGATAGTTGTTTTAGTATTTACCAAAATAATGGGATAAAAATGCACTTTATTTTCAAGGAAATAATGCAATGTAAATCAGTTTTCTATTTTTAGCACGCGCGCTTCCTGTCATTTTGACTTTCGCCTTAAAATCAACTAATAATCTTGGATATTGCGAGTTATAGGAGCCAGTCAGAATCCGCGAAAATGGATATTGGTTGCTTTGGTAAATACTAACAATAGCTATCGCTAAGTGCCAACGAGCAAGATAGAAGCACGAGGACGATAGAACTGAGCTCTGCAAGTAGCGCTCTCATTTTACTATTTGAAAAAAGAACCCTGATTTATCGTATCTCAGCGTGTACTTTACGTGTGAAAACCATGCGAACATAATGAATTTTCTTGTAACATTCTGTTTCAGTGTAGTAAAACGCCAGTTTAAAAAAAAACATGTTCTCCGTACCTTCATAGCCTGGTGAAAACCGTGGCGAATGTCTGTGAGACTTCGAGAGCAGATCAGTGAAAACTCGACAACAGGCGAGGGTTTTCACTTGCTCGAGAATTTTCACAAACTTTACCGAGGTTTTCACTTTGTCGAGATAAATATCCACCACTTTCATTGACACTGAGATGAGTAATTGTTTTAGTATATACCTCACAAGCTGAATAACTAGTGGATCAAAGAGTAACTTTATATGTGACATTTTGAAACCTATGCGAAACGGGAAGCCATTTTGTTTTCTTCTGCTGCTCAGAGGTGAATAGTACTTGGCTAATCACCTCCCAGCTAGCCAATCAGCGTGCGCTAAAAGTACTATTCTCTTGTGTGGTGTATACTAAGTATAAATATCTTTTGATGTATTATGCTTCTTATTGTTTTTGTATTAATAATCATCAAAATGATAATTATAAATACCTTTGTCGTCATCATAACCAACATCTATTACTTTGATTCTTGATTTTTTTTTTATTATTTTCTAATTAAATCTTAACTGTGAAATATATTCTAATCGAGATTGCTCTCTTCACAGGTGTCTTGATCAGTACGTTTAGCTTTCCGGTTATGAAGAACAACAGGATTTTCGATGGTGGAGCGGCTGGTGTAGAAATTACCAACAATGCTGGTAAGATTTTTTTTTTTGGAGGGTTGGGGGTGGGGGATGGGGTTGGAATCTTATGGCTTTAAAAAGAACTTACAAATAGCACTTAAAGATGACAAATGAAATACAAAGCTTGAAGAGGCTATGATAATTTTTGTGTCTATCACTTGCCTAATGGAAAAGTATATTCTCCAACTTTCGGAGGTGTAGATTTTGATTTTAACAGGTGGAAATGTGGACACCATAGGCGAGGTATGGAGAGGAAGAGTAAGTCCTTTTTGAGATGGCTACTCGCTTTTAGGGCAGGAAAAATCACGCTCACAATCACGCTCCCTGACTTTATGTCCTTTTCAAAAGATGCACGTAAGGATGATCCGAAGCTGAAAACATTTAAGGCTGATTTACTCTAGTAAAGTAAGCGGAGATGGAGACGTATGCGGAAACGTACGGTGTTTAAGTTCGTGTGTAAATCAAATGAAGGAGACGGAAGCGGAGACGGAAACAGATGCTAAATTTGGTTTGCTGTCTCTGAGTAGGGCCTGAAAACTAATATTTTTCTAGAATTTTGATTGGCTGATTTGTTACGTCTCCGTCTCCGCTTCCGTTCAAGCGATTTACACTGGAGGTAATCGACTTAAGAGGTGAAGGAGACCAAACTAAAATGGAAATCTTCCGTTCTGCTTGCTTTACGCATCCGTTTCCGCTTCCGTCTCCGCTTACTTCATTAGTGTAAATCAATTTACATACCCATCTACATATAACAAAACGGTCTACGCAATAACATTGCGAATAGGTAGCCCTACTAAAATTCTGGCTTCAACGGAATTCGAACTCATAACCTCTCCGATATTTGTTTAGCGTTTCTGCACACTGAGCTACAAAGCCACAATTGTTGGAAGCAAGTCCGTCAGTTTTAGTGGGACCAACAATGCCATTATTATTATTATTATTATTATTATTATTATTATTATTATTATTATTAGAAATGACTCTGTTTCGAAAAGATTTGTTGATCTCAGTTAAATTAATCCGATCGAGTGGTTATATTATTGTTCTTACTATTGCTATTGTTCTTATTCTTGTCAGTGTCATTGTTATTGTTATTATTATTATTATTATTATTATTATGTTCATTGGTTCATTGACAGGAGTGGCCAGGTGTTCGCGACGCTTTAACCTCAGTGTACTATCAACACTTTCTTCTTCCTCGTTTAACAGGTGGTATCTTAGAAGGAAATGAAATCTTCAACAACAGATTTGACGGCATTTGTTTGGCGACAGGCGTCAAGCCGCAATTGAAGGGTGGGTTGTTGTGTGATTCTTTTATGGGAATGATGTGACTTAGTTAAGTTTATTAAGTGTTCAACAAACGTTATGTCAAATAGGAAAGAGTTGATTGAAACCTGTTTTACCATCCTGGCTCACTAGACACTTAAACAAATGGAAATGAAATTTGAAACAAACATATATTTGAGAGTAGCAACATATGTATAACAAAACTTCGTATATACATATAATGATGGTTTTCCCAACTTAAACCATAGCCACAAGGCTTAAAATACCTTGTAAATTAGAACAAGAGAAGTAGAGTTAGAACTAAATAAAGAAATTTGAGATCGCGGCACAAATACAACATTAAATATTCTTCGACGAGTAATGACAACGCGACATTTCAAGATTTAAGTTTTTATGTCCCCGTCCATTGCTATGTGTAGAGTCGTCCAACCGACCCAAAATGTTTCAAATCTGGGCCAGGTTCTTCAAAACACGATTAGTGCTTACCCAGGGTTAACTTTTTTAATTCATGTCCCTGTTTCCTACTTTCTAATAGCTTGCTTTGGGCTGTACCTTCGGAGTTAACACATTTCTTTGATTGGTAAAACTGAACAGTATTTTGTAAGCATCACAAAGCTTTACTTATGAAAAATTTAGTCTTTGAATTTGTCTTAATCCAGGGTTAGGTTAATCGGAGTATTGTGGAACCGGGCTCTGCATAAAGAATAGAAGCAGTTATAAATGTATGTAAATGACACGCTGATGCAAGTTGACTTTTATTCTATGGCCCAAGTTAATCATAATTTATATACGCAACATATTCAAGAAAATACATCACAAGATTATCATCGTCACAAATTTCGCAACTCTGCGAGAGTGAGAATCGAAGTTAGCGTATGCGAACCAATTCTTTTATGTTTCAACTGAACACGTGCTACAAAGGCAAAGCAATGAATTCGCGATAAACAAAACACACAATACGTTAAAATGAAGCCACATATCATAAATATTATGCACGCAAAAGACTAGATAGCCGGTTTTTTTTACCCGATCGACCGACTATATTTTTGTTTGAAAACGACTGTAAACATTAAAATAAGTGGGGATGGCCTTCTGACCTTCGTCTTGGGCAGTCAAGAAGCTGACGTTTCGAATATCGCCTTTTTTTTCAAAACAAAAGGGAAAATTATGAAATCCGTTCTGAGAAACGCCGTTCAAATTTTTATACTTAGGATGACTTATTTCAAAGTTTTTGATAGTTTGTGTACTCACCATTACAGACAACCGACTTCATGGAAACAAAGGTCTGGTTGAACGCGCCGTGGAGGCTGGGCAGTGTTTGTACCAGGTTTCCGGAAACTCGTGCTATCCCATGCATGATTTCTATAGGTATGTGTCAATTGATAACAATTTTTTGTTTGTATAAAACTACTTGTTTTGGTTGTGTAATAAGCTGTCTTCAATTGCTTGTAAATATGTGTTACTTATGAAGTGATTTTGGCTAGAATATCATGAAATAGGATGATGTTCTTTTGTATCTTTAGTTCACTCACAAGCTAATCCAATTTTTCCAAAAAAATGAATGACAAAAAGGACCAAGTTAGTAGCATGAGCAGAAATTGTGGAGCTCATTAAAAAACAAATAATGTGGAAGCCTGCTCTACTTATATAGGTTTTTGTACTAAGCACTTAGACGAGGCGCACGCACACAGTTTTGGCGCCAAACCAGATGGCGCACGCATATAGTGGCGGGAAATCAGCGTGAAGTAGGCAGTTCGGATTTAATACTGCTAAACTGAAGTAATTTTCAGTTATATCTGCCAATATTTCTGTCAACGAATTGAAACTCGGAAAATAAGAAAGGCGTTTATAGACACCATGTCTATCCAGAACAATTTTTCTGTTTTGAAGAAATGTAAAAACAAAATCGATTGCTTGATTCATGAAATGGTGTTCATCCGTGACTTAAATCCGTCCTTAAACAAACAATCGGACTCTATTATTGCCAATGTTTTTATCTAATTATTTTCAACTACTGCTTTAATTTTTTACAATGTATTCTGCGAGTCTTTTTTATTTTTATCATTCACACCATTGTATTTAGATTACTGCCTGAGCACATTAGTTTCTTTTCGTTTGTATATGCATTGTTCTAAGCATAATTAAGTCATTCACCTTGACCTTGTCACGCACTATCGCAGGGAACATATAGTTATGCATTTTTTTATTTTAGATCATAAGGGCCTGAGGATGTTGTCGAGATGACAACGAAACGTTGTCAACATTTTCAGCTAGTATTTATAATCAAGTGTTTATATTGGTATTTGTTCTATTATGCAGATGTGCAACGTGTAACACATCCGACGGGTATGCAATCTGTGTCAGTTGTATCAACACGTGTCACGTGGGACATGACGTAGAGTTTATTCGGCACGACCGGTAGGTAATAATAATAATAATAATAATAATAATAATAATAATTCTAGTTAAAGTTTTGTTTTTAAAAATCTTAATAATAAACGAGACGATGACAAGTTTATATGACGACGTTTCGATG
>JANCMA020316394.1:0-11931 GCA_024336925.2 Zoanthus solanderi | reverse complement strand
TATTGTGAAACACTGAATTTTTTAAAAAAGGAAAGTTCTCCTTGTATTAGTTAGATATTTAAATACTGTTCCAGTAATATAATAAAGTTTGATAAAGAATGTATGGCATTTTCGTGGTTCATTTGAACATCGATATCTTCTTAGAAACTGCGTCTTATTTGTTTGACAGGAGTAGGTTTCCTTACGTTTTAAACTCGAATCTTATTCACCTCTGGCAATTAAATCCCTTAAAGGGGCAATGCCACGACAAATTTTTCAAGTTTCAATCCATTTCCATCCTTGCCATCCGTACTAAGCAACAACAGGAAACAGAATAAATGTCATAATATAGTCTTAAATATCAAACCTAGACCATTATTTTTGGAATTCAGTTAAAGGCAAGACACATTTAGGATTTTAAAAAGATACTAAAACAGCGTGACATAGCACCTTGAAGTTGTACGCTAGTAAAGCTCATTAAGCATTGACGTCAAAAAGGATTCGTCTATATAGCTTAGCTATATACACAGCTAATAAAACGAATTTGTCATCAAAACAACAACAAAAAACTTTATTAGCAGGTTCTGCTTGAACTAAAGTTTTCGTAATTAGCCGTGCGCTTACCAATCATATTATACAGGCTTTGTGGCTCGAAATCAGGAGGTCTTGTTTCGACTGCGTCCATGTAAACTGCAATGGCTTCCTAGA
Source organism: Zoanthus solanderi (assembly GCA_024336925.2). Lineage (NCBI taxonomy): Eukaryota > Metazoa > Cnidaria > Anthozoa > Zoantharia > Zoanthidae > Zoanthus > Zoanthus solanderi. The sequence goes on along the minus strand of JANCMA020316394.1, from coordinate 11,244 downwards.
AGTTAAAGGAAAAAACATCAAAAGCCAACTATGTGAGTAATGTTTAAAGAAAGGTTACTTTCTGCTTCAGGCTGCTTGTAAAGCGAAAGAAAGTTTGAGACACTGGGCGAGCTACAAAAACACAACTAGCATTAAACTACAAAACCTCGGCACAGATGACAAGGAAGCTAAACCTAAGCCTATTTAGGGTGGAGAAAAAAATTCGTGAAACAAAACTCATTTCAATATAAGTCTATCAAAGACAATGCTACTTTCAAACTATTACATCTATCTGAGCAAATGCAATGATACCCTACCAAATATTCAGATGTTATTAAGTTTTAATTATTTATTTAACAAATATATAGTAAACGAAATTCTCGAAAAAGAAGAAATTGGAATTTATTTCCTTTCAGAAGTTTTCTTAACTAAATACCACTCTCTTTATTCACCCTTAGAAATATATACCTAAACTAATTACCTTTGTTATTATTATTATTATGATGATGATGAAGATAATGATGCTAATTGTGATTATCATGAAGATGGTAACTATCGATGACGGTGATGATGATGATGTTGATGATAATGTTGATTATGTTGATAACGATGATGATGATGATGATGATGAAGATAGTGATGATGATAATGATGATGGAGATGATGATGAAGATGTTGATGATGAAAATGATGATGATGATGATGATGGAGATGATGATGATGATGAAGATGATGTTGATGTAAATGATGATGATGATGATGATGATACTGAAAATGATGTTGATGATGAAAATTATGATAATAATGATGATGATGATAAAGATGATGATGTTGTTGATGATGTTGATGATGAGGTTGTTGATGATGACGATGATAACAATGATGATGATGATGACGATTGTGAAGAAAGACTACTGATAACGATGGCAGTGGTAACCAATGAAGGGAACTAATGATGGTGATGTAACGATGTTGTATATGATAATGACAATGAAGATGATGACAACGACAATGATTATGTTAGCACCCTTTTTATGATTTATGATACATATATAGTATTCGAGAAGATGAAAACTTACTCCACACTTAAGACTTACTTCAGAAATGGTAAAAAAATACATACACTCAATATTTGTAACACTAGGAAAGAGTTTTGTATATTTATTCTTACCTCAAGTCTGTGTACATCAGCCAAGATTCTTCCAAGATTGTATTTTATGTTGGCAACTGAAAAAGATGACATAATGCTCTTAACGTTTAAAAGGTCTCAAAAATGCTTCTTGGATGACAAAATTTGAAATTCAGACAATTAAAACCTAGAATGTAAGGAATGGACGTTTCGAGATTTAGACCATTGTCTGAGCAAAAATTCGTTCGGACGAAAAACACTATTGGCTAGTATAGATATCTCAACATACAAAACTAGAATGCTGCTGAAAATAAACAGCAAAACAGTTACTGTTCATCTATCTTATCTGTTCATTTATTTACTGTTCTGTTTTATCTCTTACTTGCAGTTGAATGGTGCTTTGGGTCTTTTAATCCATGCCCGCTAATTGTACTGGCATTTCTCAGTATCTGGGAATGAAAATAAAACAAAATGAGAATAGAAATAACGGCGGTGTGGTATTGCTTTAGTGACAGCTGCAAAATTGAAGCCAGAAAAAATACTTTCAGGCCTGGAACTAAACGTACATAACCGCGACGATCGCTCTTGGCGTCACTGTTTACACCGCAATACAAACTCCAGTCTTAGTAAAATTTTGATACGTTAAACGGTTTTCCTGCAGCGCTGTGGAAATTTGACCAAGTAGCATTAATTTAATTATTGAGCGTTTTAGAGCAATTACATTTTGTAAGAAACTGAATGCATACACCTAAACAAGAAACAAACAAATAACATTATTTATACCTATGTAAAGTTTGTTTAGTTAATAAACTATATTTCAGCTGGCCAAACCAGCCTTCTTCAGGTTTGAATTTAAAATTGGTGCGGTGCTCAACCATTTTACATACGTTGTGTTGACTACTTATTATACTTTCTCAGTCGTAAACTATACCCATCGTCAAAAACCGCTCCGACGAAAGCAGTTGTGTGAGAGTTTTATTTTGTAATAAATTATTTATACCCGGATTTCAGAGTAACTAAAAAGCTAATATTTCCGAGCCATATTGGCTATTTACAAAGTGTGAAGGATTTGACTCAAGGATCACCCAAGGCAAATCCAGACAGTGATCAGAGTGGGACTTAAAACCCAACTGGTAGGAGGCAAACCAGTTGGCTATTTACAAAGCGTAGTGGATATGAATCAGGGATCACCCAAGACAAATCCAGACAGTGATCAGAATGGGATTTGAACCCCAACTGGTAGGAGGCAAACCAGTTGGCTATTTACAAAGCGTAGTGGATTTGAATCAGGGATCACCCAAGACAAATCCAGACAGTGATCAGAATGGGATTTGAACCCCAACTGGTAGGAGGTAAACCAGTTGGCTATTTACAAAGCGTAGTGGATTTGACTTTGGGGGTCAACCAAGACAAGTTTAGACTGTGGTCAGAGTGGGATTTGAACCTTCAGTGGTAGGAGGCAAACGGGTTGGCTATTTACAAAATGTGGTGGGGAAGGAGGGGGGGGGGGTTCCAGGGGTTCCGGGCCTCTCACAACTCGATCCATTACTGTGTCAATTTGTAGCGACCTCACTCCGATACATATCACTGACCAAAATGCTTTTGGTAATTTGGTAAAATTTCTCGTTCATTGTGTGGTCAGAGCGAGCGTCTATTTGTAAACAAAACACTCCAATCCAAATTATCTGTCAGCTGGAAAAGGATTGGACAAAAGTAATTTCTACTGGGCTTGACAGTTAAACACTGACCTGAATAGCTTCTTCCCGGTGACCAATTTTTTCTAGTAACAATGCCAAGTTCATGTGAGCAACTGTAGATAAAAAAAGTTTACCATAAAAAAAGAAGATTAAATAGCCTACCAATACGGTATGATCGCTGGCACTGTTTAGGCTGTTATTGTTTTGAATTCTTGATTTATCTTACATGGTACAGTTAATCCTATTTATTGACCATAAGTAAAATAAAACTCGACCGTAAAACCCGAACCAATCCGTTTCCTTGAGCTGAACGGTAAAGAATGACGTCAAAGTGCTCGGTCTTGTTGACATCAGCAACTAAGTAAGCAAAGGATCCTGGGTACACCTTGTGAATGCAAAATCTACCCAGGGTTCCTGCGTGCCTAGAATTTTATTTGCAATCTACCTTTTTGTTGATGAAAACTACTGTTTCCGCTGGGTTGCTTAATTAATGCGACCTCGCTGTGACAGCAACAATAAATACTGAATACAGGAGTAAAAACACAGAAAAACAAACTTAATGACAGATTTATATTAATTACAATTTGTGGTTCATGATTCGAATACTCGCTCTCAATTTTTATCACTAATCGATAGAAATTTCGAGCTCGTATTATAACTGTTAAGTGATTTCAATACCACATACCTTCTGCAGTATACCTCTATCAAGTCAGACACAAAGAGAGAAACAGTTTCTGGCAATGCATATTTTAGTAAAAACGAGAAATTCATGCAAGAACATTGTGAGAATGGAGAAATGTACCTGGAGTTTTTAAAAGGATATTGATCTTGCGAAAGGAAAAAAGGTGAAAGATTGTCTTTCCCATGAGTTTTGCTGCTTTACTGACATATTTAGCATATCCCCAAACAATATCCTGATGTACAAAGACCTGCTCTCCACTATCTTGTTGCAAAAGACACTCCAACTGTTGGCAAAAGTGTGAATGATTTCCACCCAAGAGTACAACTGAAGACTATTTTCATAAAACATAACTCATATTTTAATACTCTGACAACATCAAAGAGGTCTGGAAGAAATGATGTGGTCACTGAACACGCCATCAACATGTATTTTAACCACATGAAGCTTCTATCTTTAAGGTCAGAAAAAAGATCAAAAGAAAAAGCTCGACAACGTTAAGAAGCTAGAAAGATGTATACAGACTATGAATGGGAAGGAATGTTTCATGCTCACTACCAACGTGACTTTAACGTTCCCATTCTCAGTGGCTGACAGACTAAGTACGCATGTGCTAATGTCTTGTGAATATTCATCTCTGTTCATGCGCCAGCTCAAGCTAATAGAGAAGATTTTTAACTTGTAAACTTAAACAAGAGCAAATACACGTGAACACCCATTGTTACCTGCAAGTCGCGGTCGAAATCGGATGGCGTTCTGGTAGCTTACAACTGCTTCTTTGTATCTCCTCTCTTCTGCCAATAATATTGCTCTGGAAAGAGAACGGATGAATGTTGCAACCAAGCAAGTAACTACTACAGTTAAAACACACCGCCAGAAACAGATGTCATTCGTCTCACGACAAACAAGTAAATCTTATTTTATACGTTTCTCTTAAGCCGGCTTAAACTTTTTTTTTCAAAAATTAGAACTAAGGCCTGCTTAAAATGGTCGCATTTTTGACGTACCGAATTAATTCAGTATTCAATTTGAGACGGAAGAAATGCGGTGGAAAATGAACGTTTGAAGCAGTTAACATGGGAAAGTCGAATTCGTGTCGAACATCCAACAATCTTTGTCGGATCTCATCCAATAAATTTTGTCGTATCTCCGGCGGAAGCGTGACACTGGTTCATATAGTCGTATTTCTGCAACGTTGAATTTCAAAAGTACACTATTTTTATTATAATACAACGTCTAAGTTTACTCTTTTTGAAAAAGTAGCTACGCACATCTAACTATTTGCAAATATTTGACTGACAAGGACGACGCATTCTTCTTGGTTAGTTTAAGAAGCCCCAACCAGAAGCCAAGCCTAAGCAGATAGCATGGCAGTTCTCCGTTTCAATGCACCTAAATATTGTTACTGGATTTAAGTTTCAATATGGTACGATGACGATGATGATGATGATGATTACGATGATGATTGTGGTGGTGGTGGCGAAGAAGGTGATGATAATGGTGGTGTTAATGATGGTTGTGATGATATATGGTGTTGATGATGGTGATGATGATGGTGTTGATGATGGTGATGATGATGATGGTGGTGTTGATGGTGTTGATGATGATGGTGGTGTTGATGATGATGGTGGTGTTGATGATGGTGATGATGATGATGGTGGTGTTGATGATGGTGGTGTTGATGATGGTGGTGTTGATGATGGTGATGATGATGGTGGTGTTGATGATGGTGTTGATGATGATGATGATGGTAGTGTTGATGGTGTTGATGATGATGATGATGATGATGATGATGGTGATGATGGTGGTGTTGATGATGGTGATGATGATGGTGGTGTTGATGATGGTGTTGATGATGATGATGATGATGATGGTGATAATGATGATGGCTGTGGGTATGACGATGAACTACAACTTACAGGTTATAGTGAGTATCCGCCATATTGGAACGAAACATTAGAGCTTTGCGATAAGCTTCCTCTGCCTCACGTGTTCTGTTCATTGCTCCCAGAACGTTTCCAAGATTGCCCCAAGCTGCGGAAACACAACTATTAATCGACATCAGTGACAGGGAAATAATACTTTAAAGAATGCCTTTTTTGGCAGAGAAAGAAACCCATAATTCATTCTAAACTAAGATCATAGATAAACTTCCTATGTGTTTCCTCTTGAAAACATATTCAAATAATGCGACACTTTTTAATATATGAGTATCATCTTCGAGAACTTGTTCTCTTCACATGTAAAATGAACATTACGATATATAGTAACTCCATTATATATAGTTATCAACTAGTATCATTCTACTAGTGCCAGTTCGTCTAACTAGTTGAGTTGTACTAAAATTATAAGGCCTGTCATGAAGACCAGTAAATAGCGGTTTTGACCTTCAGCCTCATGGGTTCTTTAAGCATAATTCATTCGTTTTGGATGACGATAGGATCTTTGTAGGTTGGGGTCACATGACCACAAAATCAATCAGCTATGACAAAATGGTATCCAAAAATGGAAAGAGCAGGTTGATATTTGTTAAACGGCAAAGTTTTAGCCAAGGACTTCAAATATGCAAAAACTGCCAATCAACAGATAGTATGACTCGTGAGCAAGCCTTAATCTCCAGTATCATTTTCAAACGATCTTTCCATTTCGGAACATCATTTCGTTTAGTTAATTTAAGGTGAGTGAGGTCTAACTGCAAACGGCCAATTGTTAAATATAATGTTACAATGGTTCTAGAAAATAATTATATCTAGTAAACAATATCTTTCCGTGTTCGCGATGTTCACTAGTGAAAGACATTTACAATATTTGAAGCTTGTCGAGTAAAAAGAGAGGACATTTTTAACGACTCTATGCAAGCAGTTTCTAAAAAGATATCGCGGTTCCAAAATACCCAAAACAGCTGGGTGGCAAAACCGTTAATGAGCCATACATTCTCTGTAAAGCTCTATCAGCTCAAAGAACCAGTGTTTAGCTTATCGCTCTCGCATTTTAAGATGAAGTTTATCATAAAAAACACTTTTAATATTCTATTCAGTTTTTGCAACCTTATTAGCAACTAGCGCACGTGAAGGGAAAAATGTAAACAAACATCCGCCTATTGAAGCCCTAAAACTCTGAAAAATCGATGACGAGCTCTCATTTACTGAGCTATAAAGTCACAGGTCAATTTTATTATGAGTTTACTCACCTTTCGCTGGAATGACGTCAATACCTGACCGGTACAATGACTCTTCATCACGCCAGTCTTTATTGCGCATAACAGTTTTAATACCGCTGACAATGACTAATGCACACACACAGAATGAAACAACTTTTTTCATCAACTTGGACGGAGCTTGATCGTAAAGTCTTTCTATGCCAATGCCACCAAGAAGACAGAAACCAAGACTTGGTATATACAAAATTCGCTCTGCCATGACAAACCCAACATAGAAAAACAAGTTTGTTGCTGGAATGAAAGATATTACTAAAATTGCCATAGCGACTAAAACAACTTTTTCTCTTTGAGTCCCTGTTGCTGATATGAAACTATTAGATAGTTTAGAAGTGTGTGATTCTGTTCTTTTATAAATTTTTGCATGCGAAAACTGACTGTGCTTAAGGGATGATGTGCTTTTCCTGTTTCGATTATCATCATATCCCCCTTTTTTGTGCAACGCTAATTTAATGTTATTATTTAAACGAACGTCGGCGATATCGCTGGTGAGTGATTCATCTTTCATAACTATCTTTAAAAGATGTATTCCTAGACTTGAAAAACTTCCATAAAATATTATTGAGACCACATTCCGAGGATCCCATATGGATTCTATTAGAGGAATGGCGTCCATAGACCAATCAAAACTGAGGATTCTCGGACATAAAAGCATCCCAAAGTTTACAACCGGTAAATACAAAAAAGTTAGCAGTCGCGTGAGGAACTTGTCTGTGCTGGCAGCTGGGTTATCCGAGGGTGCAAAATCCGGAGGCAGACCTCCCATGAGAGCCATTCTAGTGACTAGCAGTAGAACACCAGTCGCAGCCAACACTATAAGACGGACTCCACATCCCCTTCTTATCGCCTGTGAACAAAGCAATGCAAAACATTGAATGATCGGAAGTGAAACATCTTTCATATAAAAACAACAAAGATTAAGACCTCATTTACACTATAATAACAATGGTATACAATAACTTGGCTGGTCGGCTTTTTGTCTAAGTTACGTGGATGAGCGAGTAGTGTAATTGTCCACTAAAAAAGGACTAGCGGTTTCGATACTAAAATGGCCTCGTGAGAATGGGCAAGTCGTTTGGGTAGACAAATTTAGAGTCGAAAGATAACAGAGAGGAACTTTTTTATATTACGAGAAACGACTGGCGTATATTTGTGTTTAGAAAACCCAAACTTGTAAACTGCTGTGTTCCTTGGTCCCTCAATAACTTCTGAAGTAGTTCTGGACTTCAGTACTACAGAATTCCAAAAGAAAGTCGTCTCAGAAAGCAAGAAAGCAGTACATAAATCTGATAAAGAACAAAACCTTTAGCTCTATAGTGAAAATACAAGAATTGTTCGGGGCATTTTGAAGGCAGTAAAAAGACTTATCGTTAGCAACTACCACTAATATTACATGGACAAAGGCCAAACAAGGAAGAAGATCACTTCAAAAAACAGCAACATGCAGCAAAAACGAAGGTCTTGAGGGCGTACTGGATTCGGAAATGTATAAAAAATTAAATATTGCTTGCGACAAGGACAGACTTCAAAACCGGCTCATCATCTTGCTATTACGGACAAGTCTGTGGGTTCTTTTAAGGCTCCCGAAAAAAGATTGAAAGATAAGGAAATCTAGACAGGCGTTTAACATCCCTGTCTATAGATGCTGTGGTGAAAGAAAGACCACACAAATCTCACACCGCGGTTAAACATTTGCGCATGCGCCAGATGAGAACCTCTGTTGGACCACATTGCAGTTAAATGTGTGCGCATGCGCTAGATGTGAACCTCTAGTGATCCAAAATGGAGAACTGTTGAACATGTGTCTTACGAACATGCATGGTTACTTTTAATCCCTCTAGTACTCAATTATTTTTGTTACTGTTAGCTTCCGTCCTTGTTTTGAATAAAGGAAATAAAGCACAGAAATTTCTAATTGTTTAGATTGCAAACATATCGAAAAATCTACACAGCTTGGTCGACAATGATACGAAGATAACAAGTTTTGTTTCTGTCTTATTTCATGTTTTAACAATCACTTCTGATTTTCCCATTCACCATATTAATATTTGGGTATCACTTTGTTAGTTAAATCATATCAAATGTTTGCCTATACAAATCTACAAAGCAGTTAAGTTTTGTAAAAGAATACAAAGCATTGGACATCCGATTGTCGCTAACTATTCTAAGACTAAGTATCAAATATTTCTTTCAGAAGACAAATAGTCAACGTTTTGTGATCAGATCTAAAAAAGCGAGTTATTTCATTTTGGATTTTAAATTTCTATCTTCGGTTTAATCTCTCGTCAATATATATCAATCCAGCTTAAAAATGCTGCCTACATGTATAAAAGGTAAGCGGTTAAGACCCTGAGATTTTGAGTATTTGCTTCAAAAATAGTTTAAAAAGCTTATAGGAACAACGATTGTTTCCTTTAACTGCTTGATATCTGTGTATCTGGTAAATTCAGAAACCCATCGGAACACTTGCAGCCCTCGACACGTCTTTCTTAACCTTTCTTAGTTCACTACTACACAATGGCCCATTTCGTGTCTAAGATTTTTTAAAACAAACTTTGTGGGATGCCACGAACACAACCAGTGTCAGTGAAAAACTCGCCACACATAAGCAGCCTTGTATCGCTTCCACATTTTGGCTTTTAAAGTAACGAACATTTTTAGTAAACGAAAATAAAACTTTGTAAACTCAGAACTTGTTTAAAAATTAGCTCTCCTTAACATGTAAAAGTATAAACTTTAGCTTTCAACTATTTTCTTAGTTTCTGAAAAAACAACTAGCGCTTTGAACTTTTGTTTTGTTTATATAGTTTAGGCGGGAAATCACTGGCGCACGCACACACGAAAGTTTTTTTCTAGTGCGCAGGTCCATGGCAGTTGACCGCGGTGTGCATAAATCTTAAGCCCACAGTAAGACCGGGAATTGAACCTAGGACCTCCCGGCTGTCAAAGATCTTACTAGCTAAGCCTAGCACGTACATGAATTGTACCCCCCCCCCCTCTAGGGATCTCGCTACCCTCGGGAAGTCAAAGGCTTTCATCCACTACAGAAACCGGAGATAAACACTGACTCTATGGCTTTATGGCTGGTTCTATCTTTCATAAGCTTTCAACCGTATAGGGCTATTCGGCGATACCATTCAAAAATAAAACTGTTATCTTACATTGTCTCACCTCTTTAACTGACTGGCGAATGTTTCGATAGGTGATTGAACTGACACAGATGACATCGTAGATCACACAAACACCAAGTACGGTGATTCCCTGTTCCTTTGTTAGCATAGCAACCGCACAAGATAACATGCTGACTGCAAGCCACGGCCATGTTGTTTCTTCACGCTTGTTATCACTGAATGATTGACAGCTCTGACTCGCCGACTTAGTGTAGGCTAACAAGGAGCTTATGAAAAACAAACAGGCGCCAACATCTGCTCTTCCAACCACGCCGGCAACTGCCTCTGCCAAAACAAAATATCTTGACGTTGATGGAAATAGTTATTAACATAATTTAAGTAACTAAAGCTCTTTGTCTGAAGGACTAAGTTTATGATTAAGTAATTGTACAACGGTTACCATCAACAACGTTATAAACGAACTTACAAAACTTTTTAAAAATAGGAAAAACTAAAGCTTCAGTGAACTCTGTGATACTGTGAGTACCGATGCAGAAGCTGTTGGGAGGACAGGTTTAACTTAGTGTGTTCATCAATGACATTTGCTAATAACCGTCATTACTTGCGAGCGACTCCTGAAATGGCGCCAAAAATGTGTGCGTACGTTACGAAATGACGCCAAAGTTTTTAGTTAACGTCGTGAATTTCCGTTGCACAAAACAAAAATATATTCACGGTTATGGCAGCTGAAAAAGAAAATGCAATTTAATTTTGGACCATCGCTAACCGACGCAGAAATGGAAGTATTCATAAAACATCTAAATGGCTTAAGTTCTGATTCAACAGTTAAGAAACTTGATAAATGTTGAACCACATCCCCTAAAAAACCCTGCCGCTTGTATCGATTTTTGTCTCAAAACGCCTCAGAAAAATTCTTCAATTAAACTTTGGATAGTCCTCGCCCTTTTCAGTCTCCATGACAAGAAATCCTTCAATTATTTCATCTTGGATTCACCAAATGCCAAAGTCTTCAAATGCCAGCACGGGGAATAGGGTTATAACTTATTTTATTACATACATACCGAGATTTACGCGCCAAAAAGGATCGAGATAAAAATAGTCTCTTCGCGCTAGAGAAGCCATCTGATTGGTCATACGATATTTTTCACTAGTGAAAAACGACGTATCGACGCTCTGATTGGCTATATCATTATTTTCACTAGTGAACAAGACCGTATCGCTCGCTCGCCGCTCCTCTTGACTGACAAATAGCACATTTCTAAGAGCTTAGCCGCATTTTTCTTTAGAAAGATGGCTTCAAATCAAGACAGTCGACTCAAACGACTGAAAGCATTTGATTCTGACTCAGATTAACAACATTAAAAGAAAAACCAAAGTTTGTTTAGGCGGTATGGTTTTCCCGCGCTTTTCTT
>JANCMA020316289.1:0-11932 GCA_024336925.2 Zoanthus solanderi | reverse complement strand
CTGGGAGCTAACCTGCGATGGATTAGTGTCCCGTCCAGGGGGAGTCAAAGACTCTCATCCGCTTAACACTACGGAAATCGGAGATAAGTGCCGGCTCCATGACCCACCTGGCTCGTAACGGATTTAGCTAGTTTAGCTTATATTCAGTCTGACACTGTTAAAGTCGAAATCGTTTGTTAAACGTCAATGATATGTACTGTACTCCTGTAAGAACTTGTGTAATCCGGCACACTTGGTAATGATGTCAGAGACACCGAAACGTAGAGCTTTAGTAAAGTCACGTAGTCAGTAACATTCGTAGTTCTCCTACCTTTTAAAAGATATTCGTGTGCGATGAAGTTATGAACCCATTTTGTACCTGTTCCAACTCCAAACAATGTTACTAGGTTCTCATGATTTAGAATCCTATGAAAAAAGATTCTGTCTTGAGACTATCTGGAGTTTCGATAAAGCTTTTCCCTTAGGTTACAAAATTATACATAGATAGAATGTCCTTAATGACATAAAAAAGAGCTATTAACTAAAATAAAACATTACAATATACAAACTTGGCGGCAAAAGTTACGAACTGTGTGACAATCAAAAACAAGACACTTTTCGCAATATCATTTACGTAACTGTCAGCTAGTTATGAACGCATAAATGGAATTATACTGTTGAAGAAAATAGGTCTTAAAACTCTTATCTGAAAACCTCTATGTGCAGCTGTTAGTATTTGGTAGTGAGTCGACCTGACATCCTCCATCCCCTTGTAGTGAGATTAACGTGCATGCTTTTTGGCAGAAAAGTAAAAAAAAAAATCAACTACAGTTTATCAAAGACAATTTGACATAATATTAAGTGATATTCAATATTTTCTAGGCTCTGCCAAATTGCTCCCTTATGAAGTTGTAAGTAGTCTATTCTTATCACAATTAAGATTGCCTTTTCGTGCATGATCCTTAAAATGCGTTGTATGAATAGTTTATCTGTAATTTACTGTAAGTGACTGTGACGGGGTTTGCAGGCATGTTACTGCTGTAGTTTTAAAACGAGGAGGCAAAATAGTACCTTTGCATTTCAAATAAACAAAGATAAGAAAATTATTTCAGGTAAAGTAGATAACTAGCTCTCGCTCTTGGTAACGAAGTCTCTAAAAATTCCCACAGTTCAAATTAGCAAGCATTGAAAAAACAGATATCATACTGACATCATGATTCTTGCTTGGTTGTTAAACTGTTCCTTTAAGAGATCCGAACTGCCTTCTTTTAGCAAATGCACCATCGCTGGTTTGTTGTGGAACTTTCCAGTGAGCAATGCCTGGGTAAATAAGAACGGCTATTCTTACGACATGGCCACTTTCCTAAATATATTACTGAAATATTAGAATCCAATAATAAGTGCGTTATAATTCAGTCATTAAGTATTACGCTCCATGATAGAATAATACTTTGACAGCACACTTGTTTTGTGAGATCTCTTTATTAAACTTACTATCGCTTTTATTGTGCGTTTTTGCTTTCTCGAGTTTAAGCACTCTGTTATCCAGGAACAAAATATGCAGTGAGCTATCACTTGTCGAGGAGCTAAAAGAATACATTTTTCAAATACTCTGAGCTGCAATGAGGAGTCCTCAAAGAACAAAACAATATTATCTTCATAACTTCATTTTACACAAACATTTTCTGGGTAGAAAAAAAAATGTAAATTTACACCGAGGTGGAAGAGAAGACTGTTTACTGAATTGTACTCTTTCGATGAATGTGTGGAACAAAAGTATAGAGGTGGCTATATAGTTATGGAAAGATCGATAATGCAATAAGGCAGGTATGTAAAAAACAAAACAAAATAAAAGGATAGAGATGTGTGAGAACAAAATATGTTAAAAGACAAAAAAACTTTGCGAAACGTTCATTTATCCCGTTTGGATTTAGGGTACCCAAAGTGTGAATAAGTCGCATTTCTTTGGTTTTGCGCATGCGACAACTGTTGCCGCCTTTGATGAGATATCGACCGAATGCAACAAAATTGAAGATGTTATGATTAGAAGAATTAAAATGGCGAGAGGCAGTTTTAGAAATAAGATCGTTTTTGCGTATGTCATAGAGGTAGTCTCTGATGCGATCACCTAAACGGCGGTCTGTTTCTCCAGTAGTATACAACTGGTAGCAATGAGATAATTGAATGTAATAAATAATGTTAAATATATTGTAATCGAAATGGTTGGTAATTTTAAGAGCTGATGGGCCCGTAGCAGAGTTACGAGAAATCATAAAGGAAAAGTTGGATGTCCTTCCAGGAAACGACACAGCATCCATTTATGACATTTTCTGAGTAGTGAGACTCAGTGGTCAAGATGCTGGATTTGCACGCAATTTTTCCTGTCTCAAATATTGCTCTAACTACTATCTGGATTTGTCTTAGGTGATCTATGAGTTATTAAACCACATTTTTAAATAGCCAGCTGCTGGCTTGCCTCCAACTAGTTGGAATTTTAAAGTTTGTTGTGTGTCATTCTTGAAGATATTGGTTGGTTGAAAATTAAATTGAAGAATTAGTCTGATGATGTAACCTCTTCAACAGGTAAGGAGATTTTGATCACATTATTTGTAGTGCTTACCCACGGTAAAGTAGTTTCAATTTCGTATTCTTGCTCAAAGTTTTGCCAATCAATCTTCCAAAGTTCTGAGAATAAATTGGAAATAAATTTTAGTTGAATCCAACTAAAATTATCAAAAACAGCAAGCTTTGAGATGTGGCTACAGAAGATTAAAAGTAAAGATGACACTTACGAAATGGTACCAATCATCTCCATATCTGAGGCCACCTAGGTCCGGGCATAATCTTATAACCTTCATGTAATTAGCAGTGAGCTGTGATAGGCTTTCCAAGGCTGCTAATACACAGGTTTTACCGTAACTCACAATTTGCAACGTGTCAGATTATAGTAGCTGCAAGTATCTTATTATTTGCAAGTATTTTACATGGATATATTGTGGTTCAATTTTTTTTTCTTGGTTTGAACTGTATTTTCTTTTGTTTCAAATTATCAAACATTACAATAATCAAAAACAAAGAAAAATAAAATTCGAACCAAGAATAAAATTGAACCTCAACATAAACATTTGAAAATAATCCAATCAAAACATCAAATCTAAGTTACCTTCAACGTTTTTCCTGCTTGGAAACTTGTCTATAATCAGCCCTAATGCTGAGGAAATAAACAGAACAGCATGTGTTGCTTGGAATTGGTTCAACCTCGTACCCAGGCCCTTTCTTGGATAGGAGGTTGATATCGGTCAAGTAACTGTTTATATTACATCACATAACGTTACACAAAGATTTGTTTTTCCCAGAATGCTTTAGTCCAATTTGTTGCAATCAGCAATAAAATTTTCTTGTTCCCTAATTATTGTCTTGCGGACCAGAACTTAAAAGAATAACATAACTCCAACGTTAAACATGTTTTCAAAATGATTAATTAATCTAAACTATTTTCTCATTAATAATTTTTATTCTAACCAAGTAGATAACACATTAACACATTGACTTGGCGTTATAATTGTGGATCTAATGAACAATAGAGCCGTTTTGATACAAAAGTATGCTTCATTATGGTGTGCATTAACTCAAAAACTATTTCGAGAAAAATTCCTGAGAACTGATACATCAATCACTTTCAAACCATATTTAGAGAGTACCTTGTAATACTTGTCGGTACCTCATTGGTTTACATCGAACAGTTGGATCAAGCGAGGTGCGGCTGGCAACTTTTTTTTGTAGAAATATTTTTAACTATTTTAAATTTCAAATTTTTTCCTTTGACCGAAATATTTTCATTGTTTGTAAACAAATGAGGTACCATGAAATACTGCAAGGTACTCTCCAAATATGGTTTGAAAGTAAATGACGTATCAGTGTCCCAGGATTATTGCTATTTCAACAGGACGCACAACTTCAGCTACAGTTTTTTTTTGTGGCTACTTCAAATTACCTCCTTTTGCTTGAACTGACTACCAAAAGCTTCTTTCCAAAGTATTAAATAAAAAGTTCCGGGTTACTATTCTTAAAAGATAGGTTAACAACGCGAATAATTAAGATTTAGTCTTTCAATAATCTTTGAGCAAATATATATATACATTATCTTAACGTTATAAGGCATACTTATATCAAACGGTGCTAAGATGATCGTCTTTTTAAAAGTAAATGTTAAAGTAATTGTTGTGTAATATATTTCCCAGAGTGTTCCAAGAAAGATGTTCTTTTATACAATTACAGTAAACTGACCAGTTACAGTAAATTGACACTCCAGTAAGCCTCAACTTCAAGTTACTCACTTCCTGAATGTTGCTTGCACTGATCCATTAATTGTTGAATACTCTCGAACTGGAGAAAATTGGCGTAGTTAATGGAATCGGATGTGTCCTTTAGGCGATACTTTTGGGTGTCTTCATTAAATGATATTTCCACGTGCTTGATACTATTTTCCGTCCTATAAAATTCGACAACATTCTTGTAAATTTGAAACCAGAGATTCACACTAAACGATTTGATACATGTCTTTATATCATTATGTTAGAACAAACAAAAAATGGAGAAACTAACGTTCAGTTCCTCGCCTTCATTAATGTAATAATGTCTAAAAGCACAGATTAGAAGCAGTAAAAAAAATTTCTACTGCTGCAGCAACCATTATTGGATCATCCATTGTTGTTAAGAAACAACTTATTCAGCTCATAAACATTGTATATACAAAGACAAACCACTACAAATTGTATGTTTATCGAAGGACGATTTACAAGCAAAGTAACCAAGATTTTTCGGAACCCAAACATTTTTGGTTGGAAATGCCACTTTTAAAGACTTAAAAATCCAATTAATAGGACCGGAAACCAAAATTGCCTGCGTTGACTCCACCAATTGGAAAATCTGGATATAGTAAAGGCAAACAAAAGTGCATGTGTAGATTCCAGAATCAATGAAGAACATTTTGAGTTACCTTCTGTTCTTTTACTGAAAGGGTAAACAAATAAATGTAGTCCAGGTTTGATTATTAGGAATAAATTAATGCGAGATGTAAATCATTTCTATCTAGATCTTACCTGAATGACAAAACATTTCCACAATTGCTTTTCTTTCGCAGTATGAAGCAGCCACAGGACTGTTAAAGATAAATTGATGAAATAAAAAGTCCACATGAATGTAACAAGTTTAACAAAACAACTAATAATGATAAAACACTGATGTAAATAGTAAACTAACCTGCTCTCTTAAAATTGCGTTTGTTAATGATGTTGGAATTTCTCCAAAGTACCATCTATAAACATTATGAAACGAAATGAAGTAACTTTAATTTTAACAAAAGATTAGCGAAAAGTGTTAACACGAAAGGAACAAGGTATAAGGAATCAATCCTTTAGTAACTAAATGAAAAACAAATTTATCAAAGTTAATGCAGATACCACAGATAATGTTTACGTATGAATTCGAGAAATAAAAAAAAATGAAGGTTGAAAGTTTTAGAGGGTATAAAAATTGGAAACTGTTAACCAAAACGAGCCTAGTAAAGAGACAACTCACGGTTCTTGCTTGTAATCTTTCAATGTCAGATAGCTTGTTGGAACAATTCCAAACCCACTGGTACTAAAAAAAACAATATATGAGGACTTTATAATACAAATTTCCAACATGATACGGGTGTTTTTAAAGATTCTATCTGTTTGTAAGACTTTTAAAGCAGCCACTTACGATGTCGCTGAAAAAGCTTGCCACTCATGTTTTCCAGAAGCATCAGTGATGGTGAGGTGGTCTCCCTAGTTTGAAGGCGATTAAACAGGATCAGTTTTTCATTCAAATCAAACGCGGAAATTTTTTAATCGCGAGTTTGTAAATGTAAAGTGAGGGGGAAAAGGGCCAGAGCAGTGAAGAGGTGGTAAACAGGGCAGTAAGAGTGGCAGTGATGGGGGTGGTGATGGCGGTGTTAAAATGAGGTAATGAAAGTGGGAATGAAGAGAAAATAAGAGATGCAACTGACTCTTTCAAAGTATCATGTAATAAAATAATAAAAGATTTTATCTGTTTGGTACCAAAAAAGTTGCTTATTGTATTAAAGCTTTCTAATGCTAACATGTTTTCACATATTCCCTTTACCTCCGGCCATATTTGAAGATTTCACATTTGTTTCTCGCATTAAATGACCACAAACTGCAAATATTTACTTTTCATTACTGAGCAATTAGCCCATACCACTGACGGAGGAGAGTGACCAAACACTATAAAATGAGACAAAGGCAACAGACATAACCTTCTCTGTCCCACAGCTCATTGCACTCAAAACGGGAAGAAAGGATTGCGAATAAAATAGAATTTGAAACAACTAAACTTATTGTCTGCAGGTATTATCCACCTGACGTACCTCTTGGAATGGAAGACTTTCAGGTCGATCGGAAGTATAGGATTCTTCAGCTACAACACCAAAACCTTTGAACGGTGTCGGAGGAGAAAGCTGCAATTGC
The DNA here is from genome assembly GCA_024336925.2 of Zoanthus solanderi. Classification (NCBI taxonomy): domain Eukaryota; kingdom Metazoa; phylum Cnidaria; class Anthozoa; order Zoantharia; family Zoanthidae; genus Zoanthus; species Zoanthus solanderi. The sequence goes on along the minus strand of JANCMA020316289.1, from coordinate 5,438 downwards.
ACAATATAATGAAAGATATTTTATTTCCATTTTATTTAATAATTCTTCGTCTGTAAGATTTACGCAAATAAATAGCAAGAAATACGCACAAGACAGCGGAGCAATTACAGCGTCAGTCAATTACATGGCATTAAAACATGGCATTGAAATAAACAAATAGAAAATATCACACATTATAAATGATTGAAAACAGCCAGATGGTTGGTGTACTATATCATAATTTTTTCTTGGTCATATAACATTATGGTTCTTATCGTTCCTGCAGTAGCAAGGTTTTTAAGGACTCTAGGCCAAGTTCTCTGGGGTAGTTCATTACAAATTGTACAAGCCCTGACAAAAAAAAAGCGTTGTTTTGTCACTGTTTTACATTTCTTAGGTCTAAACAGTATTGACAAACTTATAACTCTGCCCACATTTCTTATGGCAGGCAATGCTTCTTGATTTACATAGATCATCTTATTTACAGCTTAATCATAACCCACAATAATGCGATACTCAAACAAATATGGCAGGTGACTGGTGTTTGGCCTGGTGGGCTATTTCACATGGAACGAGAAGGTTCAAAATGTGATTCATTGCTTGCCGTTGTACATTTTTGACCTGGAGCGCATACTTGTAAGGCGCACCCCATGTGACTGCGAACAATCTTAATATACAATGTACGTCCCGTTTGGGTGTTTCGGATGATCTTTGAGGCTTTTAGGGCCAACGTCTTGGTATATGAGCACAAATTTAACTTTCTGTGTTATAAACTGGTGCTTGATTTAGATTATTAAAAGAAGATTCGAAGATTTTGTGCATTTAACGAGATTCGTCAGGTCCGATTGTTGGACAGCACAGTCTATGGTATGTAGATTCCATAATGTCGAAATTCTTAGTATGATTGGCGTAACATGTTGGGATAGAAAGCATTATAGACAAATGTGAGAACTTAGCGGACTAGGGACCCCCGTGGTGTTTGGAAGTTCCTGGACTTTTACCCGCTATCGGATATACAGATATGACTCGAAACATTTAAGCAAATTATCAGAAATGTTATTAAAGTTGAAGCTGAAGGAGGTTTTGAAGCAAAAGGGCGCTGTCCACCTTGTCAAAAGCTTTGCTTATTCCTTGATAAATAACATCTGTTTGCTTAGTTCAGGCGAGTTAAGCTCCAATACAGACAAGTACAGCAATCAGTTGGATTACATAGAACTTGTATGGCAAAAGTCCGTGTTGTATTGGTCTGATAAGTGTGTACTAGTTGGTTCTTAGCCATGACAACACACAGCGCTCCACATCTTAGAAATGGCTGGGAGAAGAGGAATTGGTCAGTAATATAGCTCTCAACATATTCTATCTTTCCTTTCGAATTCTTGAAAACAGGAACAATGTTTTCCAGTTTACACCTTACTGTTACCACACCTTCTGAGAGTGGTTTATTGAACAGCAATAAATGGAAGGCGCGATCAACGGTTTCTTTCAGTAGGCCCACAACTGCCCCGTCAGATCCGGTTGCTTAGTTAATATCCAGTTCTTTTAGATATGTTCATATTATTTTAACTGTGATCTAAAATCTGTTGATAACATTGTAAGATTTTACAAATAGTTATTGTATTTCGGACCTAACGATCGTTTATCTAATATCTAATCACAATAATGATGATGAATTCCAAGAATGGTGTATAAAAAAGATTGCGATGAAAGTAGTGAGGACTCTAAACTGATGATGTTCCCGCGGTTGTTGATGATGCTTGTGGCGATGATCTTGATTGGCTATTGTTAAATAAACTTATTGTCTTCAATAAAGTTTCGTAAACGTCACAGGTATAGCATTAGAGCTGCTAACATACATCAAAATAAAATAAAATAAATTCAAACCTGTAGAGGTTGTTTTCTGTCCTCCAATAATCCTGTGGACAACAAAAGAGTCTCGTAAGAGTCTTTAGGGCCTCGAGAATGAAAGTCATAGATCCGCGTCAGGAAAATTTTAAAACCACACGAGGCTCTGTTTCTTTATTCATTATTTGCCTTTGAAGCCATTACAGACTGTTCCAGGTATCATTAACTTGGCTGTACTACCTGTATTTAAGGAAACTAAACTATTTGATAAGTGTAGCGCTTTAATTAATAGTGTAGATAATTTGGAACTTGTTGCTTTTCTCACAAAGTATTCTTTTATGAAATAATGGTTTTTCTGTAAATTAATGACAAGTTTAGGTGGTAGCTTTCGGGCTTGCAGGGGATGGACGCAAGCCTATGGTTTTCATTCTTTTGACCTAAAAGTTCAAAGAGAAGTTTTGAAAATTTTTTTAAGGATAGCTGTTGAAAGCACCTAGCCAAATCTACATATGGTTCACTCGGTTTTCATACTTAATCCTCTTCAGCTATATAGTTAACAACTATCTCCCAAGGGGGAGATGAATAGCGAGAATTATCCCCGAAAGGGGAGATGAATAGCGAGAATTACTCACCGAAGTGGAGGTGAATATACTTGGCTTTCACTGACACTGAGGTGAATAATTAAATTAGCATATACCCAATGAGAAACACGCTTTGTTTAAAAAAAAATTTTTTTGTTCTAATATGTTCCGTTTCACTTTCTTACACAGAGATAAAATTTTTGTATGCATTTCTTGAGCTCACTCTTTGACATTCTTTCCACTTCTGTTTCGAACTCATTCTGCTGTTGAAACCACTCTGTAAGAACGAAATCATTTTGTTTATTTATGTATTCTGAAGTCGGCAGTTTTTTTTATTTAGATGCACATGAAGTTGTTCATGAATCAAACAATTATTAAAAATTACCTCGAAATACGTTCACACCAATTTTTTGGTATTTTCGGGGAACTGCCGCATTATTTATTTCTAAAATTTTAGCTTCGCTGACACCTTTTGGAAACCACGACGCCATCTTGTTTTCCCGATTGCTAATCAGTGAATATCCTTAATATTCACTTTTTAGGGAACCAATCAGAGCGAGCGAAAAATACTATTCGCTGGTTGGATATATGCTAATGGTGGATGTATATCGAGACGCGAAGCGCAAGGCACCGAACTTGAAGCGGATAGTTGTTTTAGTATTTACCAAAATAATGGGATAAACATGTACTTTATTTTCAAAGAAACAATACAATACAAAACGTTTTTCTATTTTTAGCACGCGCGCTTCCCGTCACTTTGACTTCCGCCTGGATATCGCGAATTACGGGAGCCAATCAGAGCTCGCGAAAATTGATATCGGTTGTTTTGATAAATACTAATTCATGCTATTTGCAACTACTCACCCAAGATGGTACAAGGTCTACATCCGGGATTTTGATTCAGTTTGGTTGCTGAGCAGCATGTCCAGGATTTACCGTTGTATCTTCCCGCATGAAAATGGGACCGCCATATTGGATTTTCCACACATACTAGTTTAGTATAAAAACAGAAAAAAAACTGTTGAAACAAAAACGTTAAAGAAACCTTGTTTTGAAATGTTTTAGATTAAACTTAAATTACAAATATTACGATTGAACTAACCTGATCTTAAGGATGCCAACCACGATTTGAGTTCGTCTTCATCATGAGCACACAGGTGAACTGTTCTGGTTCGCTCCTCCGTTTTTGATTGACTTTGATAATAAATCTAAATAGCATAACGTGTCACCACCATCGTTAACACAGAGGCTAACAAGTTACAAATTACTCATATAGTTAGCAATTATTATCAATATTATTGATTCAAATAATCATTAGCTGTACTGTAGCACTTTGATATATTTCAAGATCAACAGTTTCTGCAGTTGAAAACTGGTATATAAAGAGGCTCCTCCATTTTTAATACTTTTCTGAGTATGCAGCTTAACGTTTTATCACTAACATCATAGCATTTACTTTTTGTTCTATTTTATGTTATGCCAAAATCTACACTCCGCCACCCCCTTGAAACTGAGAAACAGCTCACCATACACGACCATGGCTTGCCTTTGATTCTCCTTCGCAGTCTTTCGCCAGAGTGAATGGACTCGGATTAACTCCGACGAAGGACTACAGCCCGAAACATCAGTTCTATAATTGCATTAGTAAATATTCGTTTCTCATTGAATTCTTTTTCTTATCACTGTAATTAGGTTGACTAGTTTCCTCTGTCTTCATATAATCCACTCTTAATTCGTTAATATTAATATTATTAAACTATAATTATTGCTGCGGAGCGAGCGAACAGCAATACAAAAGTATTTAAAATCTAAAAAAAAATTGATTTCATCTGTTTGCTCTTTTTTAACACACTTCATTGCGTTGCAACTAGAATGCACTGCGCGCCCTGGAAGTCTCGTTTCAATCAGTTATGCTTACGCAAACCAAGCAAGAGACCAGAGAACTTTATACTTTGTTAAATAAAAATATCCACAGCATTCTCATAGCTTTTGAGTTCACTAGTTTATTATCATGATTAATATGACGGAATGGTTGGCGCAGTTGGTAAAATCTGCCTTTGCCGCGATACTTTGTGCGACTTCTTTTCAACTTTAGCTTTCCTTCCGGGATCAGTAAACAATTACCTGCAGCTAGTGTAAGCATGGATTATTGTCCCGTCCTGGGTTAGTCAAAGACTTTCATTCTCTACGGAAACCAGAGATAAGTACCTGCTCCAAAGAGTCCTTGCACGGGCATTAGGCTCGGAAAAGAATTAGCTTGTATCATTATTATGTAAATGTAACGCTTTAGCTCTGGCTGATGTTGTACCGACATTACACCAAAGAATCAAGCCATAGCCCATGGCTAAAGGTTCTTTTGTGTCATTCCTTCTCCTTCAGCTTTCCAACAGCTTCCTTAAAATCCTTGCTGTGCCTAACAAGGCTGTTTTCTGCAACAATTCTATTCTCATGGTAATCCCTAGCTTCTCAAGCCATGCATCAAACTTTTTGCTTACTACCCCAAGTGCGCCAACAACTATCGGTACCACTTCCAGATGCCTGATCCCCCATAGTTTTCTGACCTCTCTCTTCAGTTCCTGATATTTCTCAATCTTTTCACCTTCCTTTTCATACTGTGGCGCCAGGACCAATCGGCGGTCCGCCATGTTTTTGTGTTGTTGTTAGCTGAGAGAACCGACATTTTGTCTGCAATTACTATACATACACTCTGTGATCCCAGGGTGAAGCTATATCCACAACTCCTTCTCAACTACTACTATAACAGGTCTTCTGGCTTCGATAACATGGTCACACTGTATGTTCATATCCCACAAGATTTTACATCTTTCGTTTTCCACTACCCCTTTCGGTTGATGTTCATACCATTTCTCACTTCTGTTCACGTCATACTTATCACAGAGTTTCCAGTGGACCAATCTTATTATTATTATTATTATTATTATTATTACTATTATTATTATTCTTTACAATTGTGTGCTGGCCAGAAGGCGGGAAATGAGGCTGCAGTTCATGCCATGAATGCTATCTTTGAAGAAG
>JANCMA020316184.1:0-11934 GCA_024336925.2 Zoanthus solanderi | reverse complement strand
AAAGTGGTGTATCGCAAATATTCAAATACAATGGCACAAATAATAAACAATTTTTGGACTAAGTTGAGCAAAATATCCCTAAAGGAGAATTGAACCCTAAAATTGATTTTTCATTGTTTGAACATTTAGTCATAGTAGAACAACTATATGAAGTTTTTTTAAGCTGTTAGTCGAGCAGTTAAAAAAAAAATTGATGTTTTGTAACGAATCGACAAGATTTGATCGGCGGCTCAAAATGTGATGTCAGCGGTTGTTTTAGACGTAGGTTACGATACTAGAATGATTAAAACGAGAAAAAAAAACACGGTTACTGGCGGTTTTTGGCTGGTATAAAAGAAAAACAACTTCGCAAGACATAGATCGCACAACAAATATCAAGATTTCGAAGCACACTGCCATATTTAAGCTCTGCATGAATATCGTAACCTACGTCATACCATACCGCTGACGATCTCATTTGATACTACGGTACCAAACCTTTTCAAGAGAGTTTCTTAGTTTCTATATTTAATTTCTCAATCTAATTTGACTTTAATTTAAAAAAAAAACTTCACAGAGTTAATCTACTATACCAATAGATTCAAACAAAAACAGGTTAGTTTTAGCATTCAGTTCTCCTTTAAGGAATTTCGAGAGAAAAGTCTATATATGTATTCTCCTGTGAGGTATATTCCAAGCCGGTAGTGTTGCTATCTCAACTAGGCGCCATATTTTGTGCTTTTTTGGTACCATTTTTTCCTGCCACTCGAAGAAGAGCACTTGGCGTGTGACTGGTTGGATGTGATTTGGCTTATTTTCTGGTCTCAAAATTGTCTTTTTATTTTTCCATATTCCCACTATCCTATTATATTTAATTCTGGAAACCCAAAGTTATTGCGTTAACCAAAGTGATGGGTTTGTTGCAGGTTATCACAAACATCGATATTCAAAGTATTGAACCAGTGGATATTCACATGAGCGAAAGTCTTAGCAAATCTGTACAGATGGCCATTGAAATTGCTACCAAGTGAGTATAACAGAGCGTCTAATGATGTAATATGAAATTAATTGATATTAAATAATAGAATTAATTGACATGATTGTGTCATTATGCATTTACAAAGATTTAAGAAAAAAATCAAAATGTAGGCTTAAAGTTCAAATCTTACTGTAAACAGTCCGATAGCAAATGAAGGTTCTCTACTGTAAAGGAAGTTTTTTTCGTTAAACTCTATACTCTTTTTTTATAGAAATATGTACATTGCTGTTAACATTTTACCTCGGTGTAATACCGGTAAAGGTTAACTGTATGTTATGTAAAATCAGTTTTTTTTTCACAATTTTTAAAATCTAAACTTGTTACTACTTTCCAGACCCCGGAAGACCCAATAGAGCACAAGTTTATGAGTTCATTGAAACACCTGTATCTGTAAACATCGCACTCCACTGCTTTTTACATTCAGTTTTTTATACTTTGTTTAAAGTTTGGTCTTATATTGAAGTGTATAGAGTTATAGTTTTGAAACGTGCTGTTTACCCTAGGTCCATTGAACGCTCGGCAATGCATGAAGCTGACAGAACGGAACAAATGGCGAGAGGCTTGTTGGAGAGACAGAAACTTACCAACGAAAAGGTGTAAATGTTTAGAAGCATGAGCATTGATATATACACTTTAGAATTTATCGTCAATTTGAAATAACTTTGAAATGATATTAACATAAATTAGAAAACCACTTCAAATAATTAGCCGTATCTATGTATATGTGTGTATGATGATGATGGAGTAAACACTCAGTTAAGGGTTAATGTCTGGATGTAAGTGGCTTGTTTATAAATACACCCACGCGCTGGTGACACAATGAACGAGAAATTTGAATAATGCACGAGCGAAGCGAGTGGGTGTATTTGTAAACAAACCAAGAAATGAAAGTCATTAACGCTTTCAATATGCAATCTGAATTCATTGTATTGCAAGTCACGATACATGACTTATTAAACGAACTCGAAGCAAGAGTTTGAAAAAGTAATAAAATCTTTAAATTAGATAAGTATATAATTAAAATGGCGAAAGTTCAGATAGAATAAAATAGAAATCACAAAAAGATGTACATGAAAAAAGATTAATTAATAGAATTTTTAAAAATTATTGCGAACAAGATAATTTTCAGGAGCAAGTAGCGAAGCATTCACTGAAATTTGTCAAAAGCTGAAAATAAATCGTAAAAGAAATGTAGAAAATGCCTTGTTTTAGAATTTATCAGCATGTCCTTTGGAAAGAATGTTCAATGGTTTAATAAAACATTAGAAGAACTCAACCAGTACTTGGAGTGTTTTCACACGTCGTCGTCCCCGATTAAGTACAAACCAAAAATCGCCATCTTGAAAAGATCTTGTTAAAAAAAAGTTAGGAATCTGCATATTTTTTGCTCCCAAATGTTCACCACCATAAAACAAACCAATTTCAATAATTGTAAATCCGGTATTCAGTTAATATGGCAAAGGATTGAATCCATTTTAAAAATGTAAACAGAAAAACCGATCAAAAATGTCGCAAACTGCATCACAAGAAACCCAAACGTTTAAACTTCTTCAAAAGGCGGGAAAAAGCCCGTCATATCACTCTGATAAATGAGAACTTGCGCTGGGGTAAAAGCTCGATAAAAATCATCTTGACTCATTCATTTGTTTGAATTTATTGAAGACTCGGCCATTTTCAAGCCATGGGCTTAAAAATAGAAACAAAGGTTATCATTTATAACCCAGTTAGTGACAAATAAACCACAATCACGTGATCGATTTGACTATTTGCGCGCACGTACTTTTTACAATGAATGAAGGTTACTTATTAAATATGGGTAACATGTTATAAATGTCATTATAATAAAGATAAAATTTGCCGTGTTTTTAGGAAGCTGAAGAGGCGAGAAAGAAACTTTTTGAGCTGAGAGCAATCACTGCTGCAGTGGAGTCATCAGGACAAACCAAGGCGGAGGCACAGGTTAGCACCCTGAGCTTTTTATTCTTGATTCTGCTTTAACTACGACTTTACAACATTCTTGTCTCTCCACCTGTCCGCCTTGCAGTTATTTGGTTTATTAGGGATTTTGCTAAAAACTAGCTTTTGGTAAGATTTTTTCTTGTAATAGCTGGTTTGTGATCGCTCCCAGGGCTGCGCGATTTGAACGTTCAGAGAGGATGCCTAGTATCTTAGGTTTCTAAATACGATTGAACATGCATCCCTGATGCAATGGTTGTTAAGATTTAAATATTCAAGTGAATCATTATGCTTTAAATGAAAATTTGTTTTTTATGATGTGAAACATTTGTGTGGGGGAGTTTGATGGTGTTTTTAAAAATGCAAACACCAAACTATCAGAAAGTAGCTAATTTAACTTTTTGTTATAAATAACGTGGGTTGCTTCTTGTACGTTTAAAGATGGGAAACCTAGAAAAACAGGACTATCATCAGTGACTGAATCGACAACATAAACTGGTTTAGGTCGAATCTCGACCTCGTTAGTTGAGGATGCCATAGCAGATAATGAATTTGTGACAATGGCGATGGATAAGACCCTATTGACAGCTCAAATATCGATGCTAACGTCACGTCCTCAAGCAACAGTTTCCTCAATAACTTTCTGGGTCGACGATCTGACATGTCTATTATTCAAATTTATAATCAAGGCAGAACTAATACACTTATGCCAGCTACACCGCTTCCCCTTGAACTGTATGACCTGCTTTCCCTGTGACTTCCCCTTGACTCTTTTCCCCCAAGACCCTCTTCCCCCTATAACCTCTTCCCCAAGACCCTCTTCCCCTATGAGCCTCTTCTCCTATGACTTTCCCCCGTGACCCTCTTCTCCCATGATACTCTTCCCCTATGACCCTCTTCCACTGACTCTCTTCCCCTATCACCCTCTCCCCCTATAACCCCTTTCCCCCTATGACCCTCTTCCACTGACTCTCTTCCCCTATTACCCTCTTCCCCGCCCCTCCCTCTTCCCCTCCATTCCCTTGTTAACATTTCAAGGTTTGGTCTGTACTTGTGTTTCAGTCTTTCACGATTTTCCCTTCTATTTCCACCTCTTTCTTTTCCAACAGGTTATCGGTTTCAATTTTCTTCTTTCGTTATTCATTAATGCCCCTCTCTTGCTCTAGGCTACAGCTGAAAAGTTATTAATTGAAGGCGAGAATGATATTGCAGGTACGGTTGTCAAGCTTTTTTTGGGTTGTCGTTTTCACGCATTCAACACGGACAGGTGTATTTTTATTTTGTGATGAGTCCATAAAGAACTCGGAAAACAAAACATAACCGTTTTTAAAACAGAATCTGTTTTTCACTTTGCAGCAACGTTATGTACCCTATTTTGTAAATTTGAAGTCCTGTCATTTCATTTGAAGTGTGTGTATAATTAGTAAACAAACAGCTTTATTAGTTTTCGTCATCATCACATTACCATCATCATTATTTTGGGTATTATTTATTATGATTATCATCGGTATCGTTTTCATAATCGATCATAATCGATCATTGTTATCATAAACATCAGCATTACCATCATCGTCACTACCATCATCATTAACGTCATCATCATCACCACCATCATCATTAACGTCATCATCATCACCATCATAATTGACGTCATCATCATCATCAACATCATCATTGACATCATCATCAGTGTCATCATTATCAACATCATCATCAATAGTATCATCAAGATCATAGTCACCACCATCATTGACGTCATCATCATCACCAGCATCATCATTGACATCATCATCAATGTCATCATCAACATCATCAACATCCTCATCGACATCAGCATCATCATCATCGACACAATCAACATCATCATCGACATTTTAAATTTATGCTTTAGCAGTTGAACATTGTCAAAGCTCTTCATCTTTTGGCCTGCTTTTATGATCACTCAACCAAATTTTTAAAAGATTAATTCTTTTGATATATTTGTATTGTTTCAGTGGCTAAACTTAAGGCACTAGCTGCAGAAGTTGAACTCAATGCAGAAATTGAAGCAGAGAACAAGGTTTGTGTACACGTTAATGTTTACAAAATTGTACACAAGATTTTGCTTTTGTGGGGAGGTAAAGGCAAACGCAAGAGAATTAAGCCATTGAAAGAGAAAGCTTTGGGAACGTGCTGAAATTTTTGAACCATATATCCTCAAATATGATAGCTCTGACTTCACGTTTTTGGAGGATATAAATAGTCTTCATTGTATTGTATTGTAACTTTATTTAAACCTTCTTTTCCGCCTAAGCTAACTCAGCTTTCCATCCTTCTGGGGTAGGTAAATGAGTACCAGCATCTGCTGGGAGCTAACCTGCGACGGATTAGTGTCCCATCCAGGGGGAGTCAAAGACTCTCATCCTCTTAACACTACAGAAACCGGAGATCAGCGCCGGCTCCATGGGCCACTAGGCTCGTAAAGGATTTAGCTTTTTTATTATTATTATTATTAAATATGGTATTTATTATTTTTTATTTTATTTTAATAGACAGTAAAGGAACACTGGAGTTTCAGCGCTACAATGTTCAGCTTAGAAGAGCCCAGTACATGCTGATTGACCTAAGGTACAGTGCATTCATATCCTTGATTTGCTAGATCATTTCCTTTTTTCTTACTTTATTTCCAGCTCAGGAAAGATCTTGCTGTGTTAAAAATCAAACTGGTTATAACAGGTTTTAAACCAGTTTTGAGTGAATTTATTTGTCCGATGTTTTGGGTGGAGTCAAGCAGATCCCTGCAGAGGATTCCTTTCCTTCTCTTTAGAGGGGAAAAAATCTCTGCCATGCATAGCAAGTTGTCATATGTTGGACTACCTGTCCTATCAAGGTATCTCACTTATTATTAATTGAATCCAGTTTCAGGATCAGAAAGATAAAATAGAGAGGTTGTGTTATCTTCCTTAAATTGCCTTAACGTTACCTTTAGCCTACATATCATGTTGTTCTCATCTTGTGATGAGAACAACATGATATGTTGTGTTGTTCTCATCTTGTGATGAGCCTGCCCTTTATTCTCACCTCAAGGGAAAAATATCTTACTTCAAGGCATCTTCCTACCGTATATTGGAACCTAGAAATGAAGTGGACATAATATATCACCTTTTTTGTTTTTTTTCTGACGGAAGTAAAAAATACCCTAATTGATGGACAGGCTGATAACGTAATGCGATAACCGAGACGACCTTCCGGGGAGAGGAAGCCCAGTTGTTGATCTCAGGAGTTCATTCTCCGTGTGGCTGGGTTGTTCCTGCTAACATTTGCAGACGTTTATTCATTTCATTTTTCCTCACTTTCAAAAACAGGCTTCATCAAAAATTCAGTTTAACAAGACTCAGCGAAGCACCAGACACAACTTTGTTTGAACTTTTGCAGACTCACACATAAATTTAATTGGGATATTGCCAGAAGTAAACTGTTCAAGTGTTGATTGGCTTAGATCTTTGTTAAAAGTTTTCTGTGCGAAGCAAAAAAAACAAAAAAAAACAAAAAACAAAAAAAACTAGACAAATATTTCTTATCGCGGTTTTCTGAAAACTTTAGTTTTACATTACCACTCGTTTTACCTATTATTGGTACTGTAGTTTCTTCAATATATGAAGGGAAAAAACAATTTTCTTTTTTCTAAAATCTTTTTTAGAGCAAGGTCTCTATCCTTTTTTAAAACCCGAATTCTAGAAAAGCGCTGTATAACTTGTCTCAGAAATTGAAGGAAGAAGAGGGCTCTCTAGAGCCGAAACATGTAAACAACTTTGAAACCTGAGCTCAAGAACGAAAGACATTGAAGACAAGAAGATCCCAAGAAGGAGAATATTATATTAATAGGTAGAATACTCCCGAACTACGACGCCAAGTATTTGTTTAGAAAATAAAAACTCAAAAATTCCAGATTGTTTTCTAAAAAATCTCTTCTCAATAAGCCCCAAGGAAATGTACGATCAGGTGGGCTTAAGTCACCTGAAGTTGTCATGATCTTCCTCCTCGAGGCTTCCACTTGCTTTGGAACTTTTCATCAAATTGAAATTGTGGTGATCAAAATCACTAATCTAACAAATGGTCCATGGTGCTTAGAGTTTCTTAGTACATATGTAATGATAGTTTTAAATTCAGAGATTTCTCTCAAGACAGTTTTTGTTAAACACCAACATTTTGTTTTTCTGTTCTACCAGATACATTCTTCTTCATAAACCTTCGCCTACAGAGTGGACAGAAGATTTGAGAGTGAAGTTCATCCGTTTTCTTCAAGAGTTCTTCAAGTTCTTAAAGTTAATGCAGGTGGGACTCATTCTTTCTCATTTCATTTTTAGTTAGTGTTAATTCATAATTCAAAGAAGTTTTTAGAAATTGAAAAGCACCTTCCAGAAGGTAGATTTAGCAAGAATTCAATGATTCTTCAATTTTAGAAATACTACGCAATACTCATGACAGAGAACAGGAGTTAAAGTCAAAATCGATTTTTAAATTTATATGTAAAATGTGGTTGCTAAAGTTATTTGCTCAGAAGTCGCTAAATGTTGTTAACTAGGGAATGGACTCCACAACTCGAAAGACTGGGCGCCACATAGAGACCGAGCCAGAATGGGAACAGGCATTTCACCTACAATATCGATTAAACCCGATCCTAAGTCTTATCACTGAATGGTGTACAACGGATGTAAGTTTTTCCCTAAATAATACCACCATTATTATCTAACTAAGATGCTTTATATAGTTATTTGAGTATTATCAGTATATGTCACTTCATGCGCAATTTTAGCTCTTTTTAGACGTCTCTAAAGTACTAAAGTACTCAAAATTGAACCGTAATTGGCAAACAGGAAAGCTATAGGGAAAAAATGACCATGCACACTGCAGCAAACTCTCGAACCTTCTTCACCGTCGCTTTTGCTACTTTTCATACATTTATTTCATTTCCCTAGCTAAACTAAATCCTTTACGAACCCAGTGGCCTATGGAGGCAACGCTTATCTCTGGTTTCTGTAGAGTTAAGCAGGATACAAGTCATTTCGCGCCATGGTCGTTTCGCCCCAAGTCGTTTGGCCCCACATTCTTGGTCATTTCGCCCCACTTCCTAGGTTGCTTCGCCTCATGTCTAAGTCGTTTCGCCCCATGCCGAAGTCGTTTTGCCCCAAATGTATAAATGGACATTTATTGCTCTGAAAAGTTGTTTTGAAATATTCTTTACTGATTTCCCAAATTTTTTTCATGTAGGTAAGGATCGCAGCGAGATGATTTCTTGTTTATATTGTTATAAAAAAAAGTTTAAGAAATCAATATTTAAGCATTAAGACTTGTCAAGAGAAAATCAATTTCGGATTGCCGGCAATTGGACACTGATTCATTCCGAAGAATCCTCTCTCGTTTTTACAAAACAACTCACATGCTTTTGTCAACTCAATTTTTATTAAATTAAATACATTTAAATTTGCAAACAGCGACTGACCGCCGTGCTGTAAACACGTATTTCAACAACATAGCCCAAATTACAGTTTTTAGTGCAATTCTGAATCATTTTAAGGCCATTAATCAACGCTGTACAAATTACGAAATATTTTCAACTCAAGGCTGATAAAATAAATTATCATTGTCGTAAACTGAAGTAAAGTTGACGTTTCGAATGTTAGCCCTTTGTCAGAACATCACGAAATCGTCTCGCTGCGATCCTTACCTGCGTGACCTGTTACCGTTAAGTGAGTGAGAATCTCTGACTCCCTTGGACATGACAGTAATCCATCACGGGTTAACTAACAGCACATGCACTTTTGATGTACGTTTCAACACTAACAGGGCCAAAAAGAGTTTCATTACCTATTACTGTAATCATGTCAATAATTTTCATTACTGTTTTCCCCCCTTTTTTGGCTAATTTATTTATAGCTTAATATATATTTGATACTAGAATGACATTGAAATGTTTATATGCAGAGTTTTAAATTGTAATACTCAATTCAGATTTTTTATTTTAAATTATAATACTCAATTCAGCTTTTCAGCTGCAATGTATTTATCAATAAAGTATCAATCCATCTTGCCAAGATTAACCCATTCTCATATTCTTACTTTTTCATAACAAATTTAGTGTTGTTATGTTTCTTTTACTGGAAACCAAACACAGTATTTCATAAATAAAATTTAAGTCCTTCCTTGTGAAAAAATTACGTTAAAAATTTGCGCTAAATTTTATCATCTAGTCTGGTTTTCTGTCCAACTGCGTATGGATGCTGGACGAAGGGATAGACTTGTTGTGGTTTAACTGCCGATGGGTCATCTACCAACAGTTGATTGGTTGTTTGTCCATGTTCTAAAGGATTTTAATAAATGTAAGATTCTATTTTAACGACCAAGAAAAACTGTTGAGCTGCAACGTATTACTATAGCGAAATGATTTCGTGATATTGTGTTATTTTGTGGAACTTGCTAACTTTGCATCTTTTTAGAGCCATTACAAGATTTCTTTGACAACCTTGTTCAAATAGCCAAACAGCGATTGTAGCTGATTAAATTTTCAGATATAATTTTGTATTAAATAAGTCAGCAAGATCTAAAAGTTGAGGGTACTGAAAAGTCTTACTATTATTTTGTGATTTTCAGATGTTGATCTACAGAACGTCTGTACTAGAAGCAATCAAGGCTCTCTTGGAAGTTAGAAAAAAAGAGAAAGAAGACATTGTAATGAATAGCCAAGAAGGTTTGTCCCTCCGCAGGGAGATCTTATAAAACTAATTTTATCTTAACATTAGTTTCATAAGATACTCCTCGGGAGTATTTATACTTGACTTTCAAAGAAAGAAACAATAGTCTTTAATCATATTCAGTTGTTTGGACTTTTTAAACGCTTTGTTTGAAACTTGTATTATCACTTTACCCTGAAGAAGACTGTGGATACAGTCGAAACATTGGGATTTTTAAACATTTTTACCAGTGCAACAAACATTTTTATCACTTTTATGAATTCACCTGGTTACAGGAAATTTTTAATACAGTGTTATCTCACTTGAGGATATAATTTTATCTTACATGAAGATTGAAATAATTTATAGCCTTGTTCCCAGTTTTTGACATACAGACGTTTTTAATACCATGAATAGGTCAGAGAGATTTCAGCCATGTAAACAGCCATTACGTGCTTGCTAGTGCCAAGAACTTGTAGCCAGTAAGAACATGGTGAAATTGTCCAAAATGTTTGGACGTCTTTGGAAAGGTGGCTTCAGTCTAGACATCTTTTACCAGGCACAAACGGTACAAACAAACTTGATGCTGTGGGTTTAAATTCAAAACCAAAAAACATTTCTTTTGGTTTTGCAAACTAGCAGCAAGATACCACATTTAAAATCAAATTGCAAGAACAAAATTCAAATATTAGTGATTTTTTGAAGCAACTAAAATATTATGAACTTGTAGAAAGAGAAACTCTACCTCAGAAAAAATTCTACAGTAAATAGAAACCCTTGCAGACGTACAGCCAGTAGACAATCGAAAATCATTAACAAAAACACTAAAATGCGCAAATTAAAAATATTATGTAAGTAATTAGTAATTTGTAGTTAATATATGTAAATTTATGTTATTTAAAAAGAAAACGTTGTTGGTGGAAAATGCCTTTTCCTTATAAGTGTGAGCCTGAGTGTACAGTACAGCATAGATAGCTTACGGTCGGGCCTAAGTTTTAACTCGAGATAACAAAGAACTTTATTTATAATAAAGCTTGCAGGAAGGATGTGGCTTTGATGGACCATATAGAATCGCAGTTACGAAAATATTTGTTAACCTGTGTTAAAAAAACAGATTTCCCGTTTATGCAAGACAGTAAAACGGTCATTATATTAGGCTCGTCCTTGTTCATTCTCAAAAGGCATTTTGGAGAGTTCTTGTTTATTTCTATGAATGGATGCACGAAGGAATGGGATAAGAAATTGATGAATGGAAGCACGATACAATGGGTTAGCAAATGAATAGACCCACAAAAGAATGGGTTAGCAAATAAAAGGCCACAAAGAAATGGGCTATGAAATGAATGAACGCACAAAGAAATGGGTTAGCGATGAATAGATGCACAAAGGAATGGGTTAGCCATTGAACGGACGCACAAAGGGATAGGTTAGCCACTGAATGGACGCACAAAGGGATAGGTTAGCCATTGAATGGACGCACAAAGGGATAGGTTAGCCATTGCTTGGACGCACAAAGGGATAGGTTAGCCATTGCATGGACGCACAAAGGGATAGGTTAGCCATTGAACGGACGCACAAAGGGATAGGTTAGCCATTGCATGGACGCACAAAGGGATGGGTTAACAAATGATAGGATATACAAGTGAGTTGGTTAGCGAATAAATGGTACACAATGGAATGGGTTAGCAAATGAATGGATGCCAAAAGGAATGGGTTAGCAAATGATCTGACACATAAAAAAGTTGGTTATAAAAACGAATTTTAAAATGCACAAAGTAATGAATGAAAGAGCAATACCTAATAAAGAGTAATAACAATAAATATTGCCAAACACAGCAATCTAACAACGAAAAAAGAAATTGATTGTTAACTTCCTTTGTTGTTACTTTTTTATCTGAAGTGTTTGGCCAAGAGTATAAACTTTTCCATTATGACGTCTTGTGTAAGCCAGTCTCAATCCATTTGCCAGTTTCACGGTTTCTCTCAGGTAAAATAATAAAGAATATTAATGGAATATTAATAATATTAATATTTAATGGAGCCGAAACTAATTGTAGAATTGCACACAATTTAGGCATCCTGCTGATGAACAGTAAATGTTTTGCTATTTATTTTCAGCAGCATTCTAATTATATCTGTTCAATGCGTGCAATTCTACAATTGGTTTTGCCTCCATTAACCCTTTCAACCCGAGGCAATTTATTACCATCTCAATTCTCCTTACATTACTCAAACAAAATGACGCATTTG
>JANCMA020316082.1:0-11934 GCA_024336925.2 Zoanthus solanderi | reverse complement strand
GTTACGTGCGCCTTGTACTGATAGGTTACGTGCGCCTTGTACTGATAGGCTACGTGCGCCATGTACTGATAGCTTACTAGCGCCTTGTACTGATAGGTTACGAGCGCCTTGTATTGATAGGTTACGTGCACCTTGTACTGATAGGTTACGAGCGCCTTGTACTGATAGGTTACGTGCACCTTGTACTGATAGGTTACGTGCGCCTGGTACTGATAGGTTAGGTGCGCCTTGTATTGATAGGTTACGTGCGCCTTGTACTGATAGGCTACGTGCGCCTTGTACTGATAGGTTAGGTGCGCCTTGTATTGATAGGTTACGTGCGCCTTGTACTGATAGGTTACGTGCGCCTTGTACTGATAGGCTACGTGCGCCATGTACTGATAGCTTACGAGCGCCTTGTACTGATAGGTTACGAGCGCCTTGTACTGATAGGTTACGTGCGCCTTGTGCTGATAGGTTAGGTGCGGCTTGTACTGATAGGTTACGTGCGCCTTGTGCTGATAGGTTAGGTGCGCCTTGTACTGATAGGTTACGTGCGCCTTGTACTGATAGGTTAGATGCGCCTTGTACTGATAGGTTACGAGCACCTTGTACTGATAGGTTAGGTGCACCTTGTACTGATAGGTTACGTGCACCATGTACTGATAGGTTACATGCGCCTTGTGCTTATAGGTTACGTGTGCCTTGTGCTGATAGGTTATATGGGCCTTGTACTGATAGGTTACATGCCTTGTACTGATAGGTTATGTGCGCCTTGTGCTGATAGGTTAGGTGCGCCTTGTACTGATAGGTTACGTGCGCCTTGTACTAATAGGTTAATTACGTGCGCCTTACACGTACTGATAGGTTAGGTACGTGCGCCTAGTACTAACAGGTAAGCTAGATGCATCTTTGGCTTGTTTTCGGCCATGAAATATCGTATAGCCAACAGATTTCTTTCTTCAAAATATTAATGTTTTGTTGTCATCATTCTCGCTGTTTTTTTGTTCTAGTTCTAATGAGCCAGGACTGAATGCCTTAATGAGAGATGTGAAGAACAAAATCTGCACGGGTAAGTCCCTACATGTTACAACATTGTCTCCTTAAACTGTACTCGCGTTGATATTTTCTTAGAACAGACATTTGTCGAGTAGTGTTGGTTTAAAAAAGAAGGCAGAATTAAAGGCCTTTTTTTTTTTATTTCCTTCAGACCATTGCCCATACTGATTATTATTATTTCAAGTTATTGTGCCAACCTGATAACGGTGGCTACATTGAAGATACTTAAAGTATGAGCAAGTGCGCAGTAGACAGAGCGTTTGCCCAATGTTCAGAAAGTCATGTGTTCTAGTCTCGTCACGAGAGCTCAGATTTTTGCCCTTATCAATTGAAGATTTTCTTGAAGATTTTTGCGACCGCCTAATTGACATTCTTTTTGCAGATTGTGAGTTGGTGGCATTGCTTGAAGATGACAGTGGTATGGAGGTATGTAAGGGTTAACTTGCCAATCCATATATTAATAAATGCAGGCTTTTTTCCTTCATTTTGTATAAGGAGAGGTTTTAATACACTTTAACAAAAAAATTCTTAAAACCCATAAAATTTTAGTATAGTAAACTATTAAAATCTAAAATCTGCAAAAATGTAACGACGTTTTTATGTCTTGATAATGGCGATATTTAACGTCGAAACGTTATGGCATTTAATACAATGTAGATGGGGGCTGAGTTGTGCCGTTTTGTAGTTTTACGATTGTGTTTAATGGTGTCCATTGAATATTCGAAAGAATTATTAATTTTAAAGTTTAGTGGCTTATGAGAAATGGTCAACGTAGAAACTAAAAAGCAAATCCTCCATAACGGTGAAACGAGTACCTCTTAAGACTTTGTATTTTTAGCGTTGTGATGAATAAAAAAAATGAATTTTTATGTTTCTTTCTTCTTAGCTACTTGTGAACAACAAGATCATAAGCCTTGATTTACCAGTCAAAGATGTGTACAAGAAGATGTGGTTACCGGAAGGAGAGGTTTGTTATTTTATTTGTTAGATAGCGTGACTATATGGAGTTGGCATTGCGTTTAATTTAGAAATTAACTGGCAAAGAAAAGCGCACGTGCAAATGTATATACCTTAATCAAAGCACATCTTTCAGACATTATTGTTTCTAACGTTTTGACTTCTGGTCTTACTGATTATTTTTGTAGGGTGAACCAATGAGAATCGTTTATCGAATGAGAGGTAAGTGTCGTTTGTAAGCTCCCTTATTTAAAAAAGAGCTTTTTGATTATATTTTTGTAATCTCTTCAGCTTATAAAAATTACTTTTGGCGTTCAGCTTTCTTTTAAGCTTTCCTACCACAATTCCTTAGATTCGATCCAGGTCCTGCTGAAATTGAACATTTGCCTACTTTTCTGCAAAAGGTGACTCAGCTTTTCGTCTCTACAAGATCCGTTAGAAGAGTAACAGCATCTGCTAGGGAAAAGTTGTTTGAAAAGGAAACTGTTCAACTAAACTTTTACTTTAAGAATCAGCCTTTCGAAACTTTAATTCAGCTATTGAATTTAATACAAACATAACGCGTCGAGCATTCATAACATTGTTTACACTGCGATACAAACTTGGTCTTCGTAATCGTTTTACATCTCAGATACATTGATGGAAAAAAGTGGCCTTGTGGCTTTGTAGCACAGTTGGTTAGAGTGCTACACGGGTATTGCAGGTCACGGGTTCGAATCCTGTTGAAGCCTGAAAGTGTTTTTAAGGCTTATCTTTTGCAGTTGTATAATTTTCATACATAATCGCCACGAACATCGTTGTTTTTACTGTGGTACAAACTCGGTCTCAGTCTCCATCAGAGTGGCAATGATGGACCCACTAAGCGGCTTCTCTGTCGCAAGATTGTGTACATACCTGCGAAGATCATTCATAGCGTCATGTTTACGCCGCACTAAAACAAATTCTCCATAAATGTATTACATAAATATATAGTGTTGCTTAAAGAAAATAATACATATATTTGTTTTCGAGCTATAAATGCTAAGAAACTGTTTTTGTTCTGTATTTCATCGGTTGAAGGTCTCCTTGGGGATGCAACTGAAGAATTTGTGGAAACGCTGGACTCAAACAAAGGTATAAAGTTTTGTACCACTTAACTTGGTGAAATTATTGCAAAAGCAATGAAATAAAGTATTGCTTAAAAATCCAGTTTTGGTACGTAACGATGATACTTGTTTTGCAATCGTATGATCTACATTACTGTTCTCAATTTTTCAGACTTTCGATTTGCATGTAATTACGTAATTTGTATCATATCGCTACCATTCTGATATTCTGCTCTATGAACTAATGCTTCAAATTTTTCAGTAATCACAAATTTTGCTATTCCTTTTCTCCAAACGATACTTTTACGTGATATAAATAAAGGCTAGCTTTCAAAGTTTAATCGGCTTGACGTTTTCATTAAATTACTTTCATAATTCACCCATAATTCTATCTTATTCTTTAAAATTTAGCAGCCTCTAATTGTAGGAGTGAATTAGTCTGCTTGAAGTCTTCTCCGTCATTCATGATCCATCTGTACCCATACATTAATTGGTTATATTGTTTTGGCAATATTTGAATTATAGAAGAAGAGATGGACGAGGAGGAAGTGTATCGCCAGGCGTACGTGATGTCTGAATGTGGAGGAATGGAAGCTATGCTCGTCAGGTAATGTGTTCAACCCTTATCTTAAGATAGAGTGTATCGCCAGGCGTACGTGATGTTTGAATGTGGAGGAGTGGAAGCCATGCTCGTCAGGTAATGTGTTCAACCCTTATATCTCAAGAAAGTTTTCAAATGAAATATTAGAAGAAAGTGTCCAGATTCTCTGAGTTCAAACTATTATTTATTTTGTGAATTTTCATTGGTTTGGGGGTGTGCCAGAAAAAAAAGCTTAGTACAAGCATAAATGAAATGTGCACTATTATAATCATATGCCAGCCATAGAAATTGGTCACTAATGCTATGTTAATAGCAGATATTTCCTCAAAATTCTGACACAGACACGGACGTGAATGTCGGCTGCCTTACGCAGCTTTTTTGCTTTATTTGGTGAAGTTAGCATGACACAGCTATTTTGCTGCACAACAAGTTTATTTACCCTCTCAATATTTTTGAAATTATAAGATAGCAAAGAGAAAGTTTTTAATTAATAAGTGAGTTTGTATAACCATGAGGTTTAATCGAGATAGGAAATTTAGTACAAGATATTATCATAATTAATGATTGGTACAGTATATAGTTTCTACATACATGTGTTATGAATGCTTATTAAGACTAGGTTCGTCGACTGAGTGCTTACACACAGTTTTTAAAAGGTCATTTGTTATTCCTGTCAAGTTCGAAGCCCCATGTAGCCTAACTGCTAGTACTGCATACTGAAATCGAGCTTTTAAATTTCAGACTAAATGCTGTGAAAGACTTGGCGTATGGAAAAGAAATGGTCGCTGTCATCTTGAAACTTCTTGGATACTGCGTCAAATTGAAGGTAATCTTACTACTACTACTACTACTACTACTACTACTACTACTACTACTACTACTACTACTACTACTACTACTAATAATAATAATAATAATAATAATATAGATGTAATAATAATTCATGTATGTAGTAAAGCAGAATAACGGTTTTAGATACTGACACCTCTTTTACAGTTTAGTGTGATTACCATACTTGAACAAACTCTCGTTTTGATAAAACATGAAACACCTGCTAACTTAAAGATAATGTATTTTGAGGAGAGGCTTTCGTTCTGTCAATTTTAAGAAGAATATCATGGTGATTTAAGTATCCAGTTGTTGAACACGGAAGGAGTTAAACATTTTATAAAGTTATTGCCTTGTGTCTTTGTTAATGAAAATATGTTTTTCTTAACAGCTAATAAAATGTTTTCTTGGCAACATCATTATGCTTGTCAGATCCCTTGATTACTTTCTTGTTCCTTACTCAGGTTAATCGCCAGCATTTGTGCGTTCCTTCTCTTAACACCCTAAATGTTCTCCTTGGTACACTTAATCAGGTCAGTCGGACAACGTTACCTGTTTCAAACTTACAAATTATGTTGTATTATTTTCCTTTCGTTCCTTTTTTTAGTTTCTTTTCGTTTTGCCTTTCCTTTCCTTACTAACTGATTTCCTTTGCTTTTTCTCTTTTTTCCTTCCCTACGCTCCTTTTTTTTCTATTTTTTTCTTTGTTTCCTTTTTGTTTCTATTCTTTGCTTTCTCTTTTCTTCCGTTTTCAATTTGCTATCCTTTTGTTTTCCATGATTTCTATCAAGAAATTGGTATTTTATTTAGAGTACCACTAAAATATTAAGCAAACGTTTCCAATTTATAACTCCTTCTTGCTGTTACGAAACAGTATATTTCATCTGTCATTTTTAGCTTTTTTAGTTTCATTTGTAGAGGACAATGCAAACAGCATCTTGTGAATCAGTTTTCAAGGTTTTGATTTTTTGTAGGTAAAAAAAAATAATGCAAAAAAACTGTTCTCAAAGTTTTGTGGATGAAAATTTGTGTCACGATTCACTTGTCTCAATGCAGGCCCTGCAAATGGAACAAGATGCCAGTGGAAGTGGAGGTGCTGTCATAGCCGAGGAAGTGCTACAAATCATGGAAACAGTCCTTCAAGAAGCCACAAACTCAAAGCCACTGACCGAGGGAGAAAAGTCTCAACTCGATATGTTGCTCGACAAGATTCCAACTCCATTTGTGGTAAAACAAACATTGCTTTTACTAGAAATTTTAACGTGAAATGACCAGTTTTATATCCATTAACGTATAACAACATTGTTTAGCCACATAAGATGTAAATTGAAGCATGTGTGGAAAGAAACCGAAAATTTAACAGTTTCCGAAAAAATAAAGAACAAGTGGTCCGAAGGTACAGAATCGAGAAAGAACGTAAAGCTCGGCAAATAAACTGGCTTTAATTGTTCAACTTCAAAATAAAATATAATTATAGCTTCTTTAACAGGCTTCTCTTGTTACGCTCAAAGCTAAACCACCGTGGGTTTTCGACGAGCAGCCTGTTGGATTTCTATATCTTTAGAACAAATTGGAATCCAGCGAAAGAATATTATATGATCCCTGCTTAGTTCGCATTTTAGCAACAACAAAAAGTTAAAAAGAATGATAAAACTATCAGAATTTCTCGCAAAGATTAAAACTGTAATGAATAGAGTTTATTTTTGAAATTTGCCTCTTTTATGGTTGAATTCATTGATAGAGCAGTCGCAGTTTAATTAATAGTCCTGCTTTTCTGTTTTGATTTCAGCGTTCTAACAGCAACATCCTGCAAGGAATGATGCGCATTATTCCATTCCTTACCTTTGGAGATGAGGGAAATATGAAGACTTTAATCAATCACTTTATACCATTCCTTGATTTTGAGAAGTGAGTATCTTTAAAATTGCTGTTTTCTAGTCTTAAACAGAATCTCCATAATGCTTTGAAGTATTTTTTAGATTTTTTAATAAAGTGTCGATGCTTTTCTGGTAAGCTAACAATTAAAGTAGATGTATCTGATAGGAGTTCTGTTGCTTATAAAATGTCGTTGCTTTTCTGGTAAGCTAATTATTAAAGTAGATGTATTCGATTAGAGTTCTGTTGCTTATAAAATGTCGCTTTTCTGCTAAGCTAATAATTAAAGTAGATGTATTGGATTAGAGTTCTGTTGCTTATAAAATGTCGTCGCTTTTCTGCTAAGCTAATAATTAAAGTAGATGTATTCGATTAGAGTTCTGTTGCTTATAAAATGTCGTCGCTTTTCTGGTAAGCTAATAATTAAAGTAGATGTATCCAGTAGGAGTTCTGTTGCTTAATGCTAAGACAGTTAATTGAACAAACTAAAAAATCTTCTTTACAGCTGTAGCTGTTGTTTTAACAGATGTAGCTGTACTTCATACTAGGATTACTTTAGATTTGGTTGTTTGGCTCTTTTCTACATAAACTGATTTTTCATCCAGTAACCTGATCAATGACCTAAAATGGCTTGCTCATTTTAACTGTGTCCAGGTTTGACAAAGAAAGATCTAACGATGAAGTGCTGTTCTTGGACTGCTTCTGTAATATCACTATCGGCATTGAGGTATGTTTTACTTTTATTATGTGAATGTAAATTTATGTGGTGAATTGTTTGATCTTCGCCATAAAAAGCAGATGTCTTGGCCATAAGCCCATGGTCCGAATTCGTTCAACTATTGACAAACATAAGGGTTTCTATATTAAATTTAAATTATTGGACTGCTTTTTTTCTTTTGATTATACTCATCCGAAAAAATTGGTCTATTGCCCTAAGCGAGACTCAAGCCCTCATCTCCCTGTTTTCTAGTTAGGCATACTCATCGCTACACCATCAGGGACCACAACGTTGGCAACTTAGCAGATTAATGGAGTGTTGAGGATGTTTGCGTGTAGGATTCCACGGAGCCCGATAAATTCTTCATTTGTTCATTGAGTCTTCTATGCGATTTTTCTCTCCAACACGTGGATCCAAATAAGAAGCTTAAAGGCGTACAGAAATTGGTGAAATTGAAAACTGTTACTTTTTTCAGACATAAATGCTTAATATTATATTTACATTGAAAACTGTTACTTTAAGAGATATTTACAACAAAAGGCTCGAAATACAATTTAGGATAAATAACCCTTCAGTTTAGTCGACATAAATATCACCAACCTCACTGCTTCTTGTTTTAGTTTTTCTTCTTACAGTAAACCTTCCAGGAGTCTACCATAGCGATACTGTCCTTGTTCTTTGTTGTTATTCATGATTTTATGAAATTCTGGCAGCAGTCTATTTCTAATAAAACTGTTCCGTGATCTTTAAATCCAATATGTATCTTATGCAATAATGAGCCACTTCTGAAAAAAGGAAAATAGACGCTGAAAAAATACTACAGTTACCTGGAAAATTGTATTATTTTATGTATTTATTTATAAGAAAATGTTCTATGGTTAATGATGCTTAATGTACGCAAATTCTTTGTAACGATGTCGGGTTACTTTGGCGCATTTTTGTAACCATATGTTGAAAAGTAATAACCTGTATTTTTAAACCAGTCATTTTTTTTGTCAAATTTCACAAGCTTTATAATTAAGAAATAAAGTTAGTCTCAACCGAAGCTGCGAATCCCATTTGTCTGCTTATACATTGAGCTGTTTCTTTTGGGGTTTATACTGCATCAATACTATCTCACATTACAGAACAACCCCAGTGGCGCAAAACTAAAAGATCTCATTATCGACAAGGGTATTGTAGAGAAGGTCATTCTATACCTTGAACGTCACACTCCAGACAAGTCATTCAGGTGAGATATCTCAGTATATTGTACCGTGTATGTTAACTATCCGTAGCATTTCTCCCTATATTTTGTCTTGGGCAGTATTTGATTTTTTTTTTTTTTATCAAAAAGAATTAATCATTAAAACAAATAACTTTTTATAGAGTCTCCATACCATAGTTCTGCTGATTACTTTCTTTTCAACACTCTCATATTTCTGTCTATTTTGCTTTAATATAGTTTTTTTAAAATGTAATCAACGAGCAAACAACTGGGTGCCTATCTAGATACTGGGCTACATTTACCTGTCGACAGTTCCAGCTACACTGTATTGGATTACGTATCTGCAATATCTAAGAGTATTATTTATATATGTAACTAGAAACCTAATCTCTTTTTGTACTCAATATTTGACTGTCATACTCTATCAACTCTCATGTTTTGAAGTTGTTTTTAATTCGTAGCACATCAAACCTTGCTGAGACAGAGGTGTGGAAGGAGGTATTGGCTCGTTCGTCCCTCCCCTATGTCCTCAGACTGTTGTATGGCATGTGCAAAGAGTACGCCCCAGCTCAGGTGTGCTTTATTTGTTTTTAATGATGTTATTTCTTGGTCGACGCAAAAAACTCTGTTACCAGCAAAATACAGAATTAAGTACTGACTTTTTTAAGTTTATTGACCGAAAGTTTGTTGATATTTTTTTGTGAAAAAATTCATGTGACAGAAGATGTTGATCAATAATGTCATAAAAGGGAGTTCCAAACCTCGTGATTGAGCTTGCAAGACCAATAACCAGGATGCCAGTCACTACAACCAACAACCAATGCAGCCGACAAGAAAACATGCTGAATAACTCGCTCTATAAGAGAATTTTAACCGCTGGCCCAAATTATCATAAATTACCGTGAAACAGCTCATAGATGTAGAATATCCTAGTTGTTACTTCTAGGTTTGCTTGACCTCCTTGCAACTAAAATATGTTTTACATCTTTTCTAGTTGCTAGTTACTGAATCTACAATACGTGCGATCCATTTACTCGAGCAAGTATCTTCAGAAGAAAAGGTTGGCTCCCTAGCAGAGAATGTACTAGAAGCACTGAGGGCTCAGCCAGAGGTTGACAAGAAGGTGCGATTTAATCCTAGCATGACTTTTACCAATTATAAATGTACCAAGTGTGTTTTCCGAAAATGTTAACTTCTTGTCCCACCTATTTCTGTCTTTGGTGAAAACTCTATTTCTTTGTGATATTTTTTGTACTTCTTTCATGATTTGGTAGATTAATAATTACCGCTTTAACAAAAATCAAAATCGAGAGCAATGCAGTTGTACCCAGCTGATAAATCCTGATTTTGACTATTATAATCAAATTTTTAGCACATATTATGTTTAAATTGTTCAGAGATTTTAGCTCCCCCAGGACGAACACAGTTACAACGCAGGTTAGATACTGGTACTCGTTTGGGTTGAAAGCTGTGCCAACTGTAGCAGAGAACAAGGTCACATATATTTTAAATCTTTGCACTATCCACGGTTGGTTTTAAACCCATTAAATTCTTTTCCAAGCCCAAGTGGCCCATGAAGCAGGTGCTTATATCCGGGTTATATCTGTGCCAACCACACCTCTTTATGTACCTTGTTTGTTTATAGTGTTTTAATGATGTGAAGCTAACGCTAAATCCTTTACGAGCCAAGTTGCCTATATAGCCGTGCGTACCTCCGGTTTCTTTAATGTTAAGCAGATGATAGTCTTGGACTCCCCCTGGTACTCATTTACCTACCCCGAAAGGATGGAAGGTTGAATTAGCTTAGGCAGAAAAGAAGGTCTCACAAATATTCAAATCTCGACAAAGACGAGGATCGAATTGGGGACCTTGTGGTTAGAAGGCAGATATCTTACCAAATGTACAAACCATGCCCACCCTTGATGATGTGAGCGTAACATTTTTTTTTTTTGTCGTTTTTGTATCTTCATTTTTATACAGGTGTCCGAAGTGCGGCGTCAAACACGTGCTGAGAAAAAGCGACTTGCCATGGCCATGAGAGAAAAACAACTTGGTGCACTAGGAATGCAGGTAAGGTTTCGTAGCCAACGAGGAATCGAGGGCTTTTTCCTTCCGTTAAATTTTTTTTTTTTTTTTTTTTTTTTTTGAACTGTTTATCCTGAAATTCAGAGATCTTTATTTGCACTTGTATTATATATTGAATGAATTTGCGATGTATACTAGGACTTAGAGTCTGCTGGCGTGAGTATCTATTACTTTTACTTTTCGTTAATTAAATTCATAAATGCTACTGCTTTTTTCTGATCGATCTAAAAGTTACTTCAGGCGATGATATATCTAAGTTTCTACGATCTTCGCCGTAATATGTTTATTAGTTTATTAGGAAAATTTAGTATAATGAGATCGAAATAAAAATGGCAGTAATAGTTGGGATATAAAAGCAAATTTAAATATTATGATTGTTATTGTAATCAGGTAAACAAAATTCTTTAGTAACGCTATGAAGAGCTATAATGCGAAAATCAAAATTTATTTCTGTGATTATCTTTTGCGCATTTCAATTGAGGTATTGTGTTTTGCTATGCCGCTAACTCCAATGTTTTCTAAAACTGTCCCGTAGGTTAAAATGACATGTAACTTTTATTTACTGTCTTTTCCAGTTCTTTACTCGTTTTATTCATTTCTTGGCACACCTCAATAGTTATTAAAAGAAAAATGATTGTTTCAGACCACTGACGGAGGAAAGATTATCGCCAAGACGTCTACTGTTATTAAAGAGATGGAACAGCTACATGAAGAGTCAGGACTAATTTGTTGTATCTGCAGAGAGGGATACCGATACCACCCACAAAAGGTATTTACCATCCAAAAAAAAGAATAAAGCATTCACAGAAGGTATTTAGCATCCACAGAAGATATTTAGCATCCAAAAAACGTATTTAGCATCCATAGAAGGTATTTAGCATCCACAGAAGGTATTTTAGCATCCACAGAAAGTATTTAGCATCCACGGATGGTATTTAGTATCCACGGAAGGTATTTAGCATCCATAAAAAGTATTTAGCATCCACAGAAGGTATTTAGCATCCACAGAAGGTATTTAGAATCCACGGAAGGTATTTAGTATCCACAGAAGGTATTTAGTATCCACAGAAGTATCTAGCATCCAAAGAAGGTATTTAGCATCCATAAAAAGTATTTAGCATCCACAGAAGGTATTTAGCATCCACAGAAGGTATTTAGCATCCACAGAAGGTATTTAGCATCCACAGAAGGTATTTAGCATCCACGGAAGGTATTTAGTATCCACAGAAGTATCTAGCATCCACGGAAGGTATTTAGCATCCATGAAAAGTATTTAGCATCCACAGAAGGTATTTAGCATCCACAAAGGTATTTAGCATCCACGGAAGGTATTTAGTATCCACAGAAGTATCTAGCATCCAAGAAGGTATTTAACGTTCCTTTTCCTTAATGCTGTCAACATCTAGCTTCTTCTATCGACTTTTAGGTTAGTGTAGGTTTTTATCCAAGTAATTCATTTTGAATTCCTAAATCTGCCTCAGCCACCTATGGTGATCGTGCCTTCTCCGTTGCCGCCCCTAGACTCTGGAACCAACTACCA
>JANCMA020315984.1:0-11935 GCA_024336925.2 Zoanthus solanderi | reverse complement strand
CGGCCTGCGGCCTCGTCCAATTTTTAGAGTTCCTCAGAATTTTCTCATCCAATTTTTTCTTAATTGGACAGCATGGAATCCTATTACCAATACAAATTGTATTACAAAGTAAGAAAAAGGCATTATAAGCAATTTTAAGTTAAAAAAAAAGAAAAGAAAAGAAAACTAAAATAAAAAAGGTCAGTACGGGCCTCGAAATAGGTCCGTGCACACGAAAGCCAAAAGTTCTACCATGGAGCCACGCTCGCAGCACACTTTCATTTCCGTCTACGTATACGATCTACAATTTCCGTCCATAAAATTTCGGTCTATTCCAACGATATTTCTCCCCCACGATAGTCATTCATTGCTTGCGCTTGCGCCCGCATGAACGAGCTAAAAACGAAAGTATAGAATTGAGGAAACTGGGTCTCTATTGTTGAGTCCTTATGGTAACAGTGGCACGCAAAGGACTGATGGTGGTTATGAGTAATTAATTTTTGGCAAGAAATTTCTAAATCATAAATATATTGAATATTAGTAGATTAAATTTGTTTTTAAAGGATATAATAGAATCTCTAGGAGCTCTATGCTCTAATGTCAAATGTGCAGCGAAGTCATCTGTCACATGATTAGGATCTCCTCCTGGTAATGCAGCACATACAGGGCAAACCTACAAGCACACAAGGTCACTCTAAATATTATCAATGTAGGGTTTGCAAAACCCAGGTGGAAATCTTAATAAGATTCTTACAAAATTCTTAATAAGATCTTAGTAAGGTTTTTGTTAAGTTTTTTTACAAGATTCTTACTTACAAGATTCCTAAAAGATTCAGTTCTTACAAGATTCTTACACGATCTTACTAAGATTCTCTAAATAATGATCTTATTAAGTCACCGAAAGCAATATATCTTAGTTATCTATTTTAGCTGTATATATGTTTTTTTTATTACTTTTATAATTATTATTTTTATTTTATTTATACAATTGTATATTTTATCGATCTTATTAAGAATCTTAAAAAAAGAAGTGATAAGATCTTAAAGGATTTTAGGTTATAACAAAATCTTAATAATATCTTATAAAAATTACGTTATTAAGGATCTTATAAGATTCTTACAAGAGCTTTTAAGACCTTAATAGACCACTTTCATAAATGGTGGCTATGTTGTAGTTCAGGTTTAATATGATTTTGAACTGGTTCGATCTTTCTTAAACCAGTACAATTTCAGTCTTCCACTGGTACAAGTTGTCTTAACTGGTACAATCTGACATTCTAAAAGGGATTTTATTTTGGGGAGTCATAAATAAAACAGGGCTTGGTTTTTTAAGGGGGGTGGGGTATTAAAAGAACTGGAAATTTTGAATAACCATCACCTTCTCACTTCTCACTCACCCACCCACCACTACCCCACTCACCCACTCACCACTACTTTGTACTTACCTCTCCTTTTTTTCTTCAATTTTTTGCTACTATTTTTTTTTCTACTTTTATTTTCTTCTTGTTTTTACCACCTTATACTTAAACACTTTTTTTTTTAATTTGGAACACACCAGGATTTGAACTACTGACTTTTGGATTTGTTTGGATCTGTAGTCCTAATTCATCTCCACTTGACCATGCAAGCAACCATTGCTAGCATATCAATTTTTCTAGGTATCACTAGTTATTGATCTGAGACAGATATGAGAAAAATAAACTGGTTTGAAAAAAACAAACTGGTTTGTACAAGTTCAAGACAACTTGAACCAGTGCAAGAAATATTGCACTGGATCAAAATAAATTGAACCAGTTCAAAATCATCTTGAACCTGAATTACGACAGCTATTTTAGTATTCTTTTGTCTGTCTTCAAATCTGCCTGGCTGGCCTCGTCTTTGAGTGAAAAATTCAAAATAATATGAAAGTGTTCCATAAGATTTCCACCTGGGCACAACACTGAAGATCTTTTGCCTGATTTCAAACAGGGTTGTTTCAAATTCATCATTCTTCAAACTATTTTTTTTGAAAAGAGCATCTTGTATTTAATGTTGAAACAAACTGCTTTTGTGAACTATTTTTACTTTCCTAAGGACTTTGACATAACAGGATTCCACTTCAGTTTTCAATAATGAAGTCAGCATCTGTATAGGCTGCCAGTTTCATTGCTTTTCTTTGTTTATTCCATTTACGATAATACATATATTTGTATGGCACAGAGTATTCTAATAATTAATAAAAATAATCTGCATCTAGAACTTATGTTTTGTTTAGTCATTAAGTGTGTTTTCATAGTGCAATGAAACACAAAAATGACATGAGCAATAAGTGAAAATGAAGCTGAAACCAATTGTACAATTGCCCGCAGTTTAGGTATCCTGCTGATGAACAGTAACTGTTTTGCTATTTATTTTTTACAGCATTCTAGTTATGTCTGTTCAGATATCTATATCATTGCCTGTCTCTAAGTTTTGAGAATACAGTTTCATGATAGTAATAAAACTACATGTGCTTAATACATCGTCTTTGTTAAGTTGGAAAATAAAATTTTTATAAAAGAAACAAAATATGTTCTACATGGCTTCATAGCCTGAAGAAAACCTCGGCAAAGTTTAGGAGAATTTTTGAGCAGGTGAAAATCAAATTGACTGTGTCTCAGGTTTTCACTGATCTGCTCTAGAACTAAAAGTTTCTTTATCTAACGTCGGTAGTTCCATCAGTTTATAGAACTGTTATCAATGGAAGCCAACAGTGCGTCCTTTACCCCCTCCCTCTGTCAGTGCTCCATTTTACGGGTATTTAAAGCTACAGCTACACTGATCGGAGAAAAGTCGAAACAGATGCTGGAGTCACTGAGAATCGAACTGGGGACCTCCAGCACAGAAGGCAGCGCACTTTCCAACTGTGCTACACACCTGCTCCTAAACTTCCAAACCTTTGCCTCGGTTGTAACCAGGCTATGAAGGCACAGAGAAAATATCTTATTTCTTAATAAATATAACACAATTGAATCCAAAAACTTACAACTTCAATTGACGAGTCAGCGTGCTCAGCACTAACATGTTCTTGGAGCAAAAGCTCTGTTAAGCCCAGTTTTCCACAGTATGGACAAGTAAAGGCCTGCGGTTGATCGGGAAAAAATGCTTCTCCACCATAGTACAGTTCTATAAAAAAATTAACCCTGGTTTTAACAAAAGCAGGTGCAGTATGTGTACCATAATACGATTTGTTTCTGCCTTTCCCTGCTTATTTTTGTTTTTTGATGACGCCTTTTATGTATATCATTTGATTTTTTTTTCTTAGTTTTTCATGCAATGTAAAATTAATTTTTGCACCCATTAATAACTACCTTAATCAATTTCCTCAACTGGCTTCTTGACTAGTTCAGCTTTTTAGTTATTTCAGGAAGCTAGCTTATAATTATTATTTTTAAAATGATCAATGTAATTTAGTTTTTTAAGGGTACAAATAAAGTGTTGTTGTTGTGTTGTTGTTGTTGATTTAGGGAAGGAGCAGAAGCACTACTGTGTGGCCTGCTGTCATTTAATACCATTAGAGAGAAGCACAGCACAAGGGATGAGGTTGTGGGAACAGTTCTGATAAATATTAAAACTAGTAAACGAGTAAGTTGCACAAGTTCTATTTGGAGATAATACAAGTAGCTCTAACAAAGAGATATGTAATAATGCTTGAAACATCAGTTCTAAGATACAGTAAGTTTATACTCTTATTATTCTATGGTAAGATATCATTATCCAGGGTTCCTTCAGCTCAGGAGTCAATGAATTTAAGATCTTTTTTTTAAGATTTTTTAATGTTGAAAGTCAAAAAATTTAAGACCAATTTTTCAATACAAAATAAAAAACATAACCCTGAGATATAATAATGCTTTTAAGCACTTTCCATGGTAAACAAGATCACACCTTCACAAAAATCTATAAACTTTATAACCACTCAGTTTGATTTTGTACCAGATCACAATCTTAGTAAATCACAATCCATGACTTGGTACAGTCTTTTGAGGTCTACCCCTTCTGTATGAATTCCAATCATTCTTAGATCAGTAATCACTAGCATTTTGATGGTGGCAGTTGATACGCTGCTGAAACGTGTATATTTTTCACAAATACACCATAAAAAGTGTTGTGATTTCTATCAGTAAAAGTTGCTCTACCTCATAACAAGGAGTACTGCTAAAAGTTACTCACCGAAATCTGCCCTTGTTAATATACATTGCATTGGATGATCCGCTGTATGTCGAGTTGTTGTGGCACCATTTTCATAACATGTTGCACAGAGATCATAATCATAACATATAAGGCACTTAAATCGCTTGCCACGGAAATTTCCTTTGCTGCATGAGTCACAGCTTACCCCTAGACATAAGAAATAATAGAAGATGTGTAGTAAGCATACATGCAGACTTGTCAACTCTCACACATTTTGCGTGACTCTCACGCCTCTTTTCTCATGATAATCTCATGCATTTCACTTGCGTGATCATCCTCACCATTAAACTGGCTTGCAATAAGGCAGCTCGCCAATTTCAACCTAACAAAGAGCTTCTTAAAACAGCTAAATCAGCAACAACAGAGTACAATTTAGCACATTCATCGCAGAATTAATTCAAATCCAGCTTCGTGCAACACACCGTAGTCTCTAGTTTGAATAAAAAGTTACAGCTTTCTCTCAGTTTATTATTTGTCATTTAATTTCATGTCAATCAATCGTAGATACGCCTCCTCAAAGAAGGATTTTGTTGAAAAACCCTCCCTCTGTTAACCCCCCCTCCTCCCCCCAAATCTCACGCATTCCAGCTTCCAGAGGTTGACATCTATGTACATGTGGTCAAAGCTAGATTTGCATGTAATGGTCCAACATTAAATTCCAGTTACCACTGACTAAACTTGTCTTTGGTAATATCTGAAGCATATTTTAAATACCACTGGGGGGAGGGGAGGGTGTTGAAGGGGCAGGGGGCAGATCCTATTGTGTTTAGATTCCAACCCCCACTTCTGACCTCTTGATGCACTATCAAATTCAGTCAAATATATTCCAATCAGCGATCATCGGAAGTAAATTAAAAGTTCAGCTGTCATGTGTGTTTACTTTATAACAAGGAATTTGAAAGCTGATACAGCTGAGCTAAAACTGAAACATGAATAAATAGAACAAAAGTAAAACTTTTGTCAAGTATTGCTTCAATGAAATACAAAGACAGCAATTTACAGCATGACATTGACAGAATCAAGATTTATTTACTTACAAAGAATGCCACAGTTTCTTTGTAGGAATGCAAGAAGCATGTGCATGATTTATTTCATCCCATTTTTCTCTTGTAAGAAACAACAATTGAAAAACCAACAAATTAATTTTACCCGTTCACATCTTGATAACGTTAACTTCAAAGCCTTCATCGACAATAACTGCAGGCAAAGAAAGATGGAGCTTGAACTTGGAACTCGATCTCGACTTACATTGAACCGAAGAACTTGTCATCTAAAGCTACGGCCAAACAGTGCATGCTAGTCGATGATAGTTGAAAATTTCTTTTCTAATTTACCAAGAGCTGGCTAAATCCTTTACGAGCCTAGTGGCCCATGGAGCCGGCGCTTATCTACGGTTTCTGGAGAGTCTTTGAGAGTCTTTGACTCCCCCTGGATGGGACACTAATCCATCGCAGGTTAGCTCCCAGCAGATGCTGGTACTCATTTACCTACCCCGGAAGGATGAAAAGCTGAGTTGGCTTAGGCAGAAAAGAAGGTCACACAAATATTCGAATCTTGGCAGAGCCAGGATCGAACTGGGGACCTTGTGGTTGAAAGGCAGAGATCTTACCAACTGCGCCAACCATGCCCGCTCAATTATTTACCACAAACCTGAATTCAATTTTGAAAATCGGACTTCACACTTGTTTGGGAAAATGGATTTATGACCGTTTGGTCTACGTTATTTGAGAACAACGACTATCATCAATTATCATGCACCGTTTGGTCATAGCTTAACACACTTTCCGCCGACCCATACAAAAGCTGAAAATCAGTAGATTTAAGCTCTACCGCACTCAATTTGGTCAAAGAAACAGCTAAAATTCAGAGCCCATTCAGTTTGCCTCTCATATCTGCAGCTCTTCTGTAATGCTGTTTAGAGGCGTGTAAACCATAGCCGTTGCATAATTGCTTGCCATTTTACTAGCCATGACAAAAGCCTGAAAAATGAGACTCTTGCCAAAACCTGTCTGTAAAACAGCAAAAACATCAACACCATTCAAAAGACAACCAACAGCAACTTTATGATCTGTCGTCAACTGGATCTCGAACCCCAACTTCTCAGAGAATCCTGTTTTAAAATACCGAATTTAAAAAGTCACAATCACTTTGTAATCTTTCTCATGTGAATTTTTCAACTTGAGCCATATTCCAGGTATACATCACTCATCATCAACATCTAAACCAATCAAAGCACTGCATCGTAATTTACAACGCAGCAGAATCAAAACATAATAGGTTCTGTACAGGCTCTTCTTCCCATTCTCACCCAGGCCCTATAGTTTTCCCCAAAAAAAATTAGAAGAGCTGGCTCGCAGGCTAGCAAAAAGGTGAAAGATGCAAACATGCCGTTAATTACTCCCGATATACAGAAAATAAGTCAATGTTGTATCAAGATTTGGCTGTAAGAAAAACTCACTTTCATTTGCATTACATATTTAATGTCTAAAAACCTAACGACCTCAAAATGAAGTTATAGCAAATTTAAGACCTTTTTGAAAGCCTTAAATCTGCAAAAAGCAAAATAAAGACTTTTAATGGTCCATGGGAGACCAGTATATTCACCATGGATCACCCTTAACTAAATAATTACAGTGATTTCCCAATTTAATTAGCTTAATATTATAAATTGCAGCACGTAAATAATATAGTTATTTGCAACTTGCTGTGTACCAAATGACACATAATTCTTTGCTGAGAGCTATAAATATGTTTATAAATTTTTATTGTGACATTTAGTTTTTTTTATCATGTTTACTCCGACACACTTTGTTTTATTACCACATGAATACAGAAACAGGAACTGAAAACTAAAGTCATATTATCCATTGCAGTTTCTGTATCTCTAGGAACTAAGATGTGTTGCGAAAGAAAGTTACTATTCTCAGTTTTTACAGGGCTCCCTTCGATCTTAAACAGCTGTAGATAAAATAATATACAAGTAGTTCATGTTATAATAAATGCATGGTTATTTCCTGATTACTGTATAATCCATATTGTAATTGATTAGCTTAGGCCTGTCGAGTTACAGCTTTTTACACAGCCAACAAAAACAGTTTACCAACGTTTACCAACAAGTTTTGACGAAGAAAACAAAATTTTAAGGAAATTAGAGCCGGTTTATTAAACAACGGTAAAAGTCACGAAGGTTCATTTTTCTGAACCACACTACATACTTTTGATTTAGAATCTCCAACTTCGAAGAATTAACAACAAATAATAACAAAAGATATACATTAAACAATGCGATGTGTGGGCAAAAAGCTGTTTATGTCACATAACCGCTTTTCTTACAGGTAGAAGCTAGTAAATGCACTGCCAAAGATACGATTAAGTTCTTCTGTACCTTCATGTCGAGACATAGTCTCTTGCCTTGTACAATGTACTGATCTCTCGGTCTCCTAAAATATTTCCCCTCAAACCGGACTTGAACTGCACGTTTCTCTCAACAGGAATGAAGAACATTTGACTAACGTTGCAAATCCACAAAGAAACAGTTCGAAACAGCTCAATAAAGGTGGTGAAGCTGATCACATTTCTACTAAATCGACCAGCATCGTTCAGCCAGACATTCGGCCGATTCACAACCAGTATTTCTGCGCCTGCGTAAATGCCTTCCCTCAATGCATCGCGGGCACCTATAGCAGATCTCTATTTTGCTCTTCAAAAGGAACCAAGCTTGAAGCAGGAAGTTTTGGGCTTTGGCGGGACGTTTTAACTTGGGTCCGCATATTTCCGAAAAACTGAAGTTGCTAAAAGGTTTTGACAGTTGTTATAAAAGCTAGATGGTATTTTCATTTCATTTCTGAAGATAACAAGCAAACACAAAACCAGTTTGGGTCGTAAAAGTTCTTGTTTTTGGCCACAGATGTGTTAAAAAAATAAAAGGAAGACTGCCGTGATTCATGACCGTTGCAAACAAATGTTGTCAATAAAATAAAATGAAATTTATTCAACTTAACGTTTCGTATGTTCTATGTACATATACAGAAGTAGTATAAAATAACGTTAAAAATGTTACGGTATTTAAAAGTAATATCAAAATAAACAGTTATTGAGTTAGGTAAGATATCTGCCTTCAAGCTATGGTCTCCAATTCGACCCATTGCTTTGCCGAGATTTTAATATTTGTACGCCCTTCTTTTCCGCCAAAGTTTGATCAGCTTTCCATCCTTCCGAGGTCGGCAGTGAGTATCAGCATCTGCTGGAAGCTAATATGCCATGGATTAGTGTCCCGTCCAGGGGGAATCAAAGATCCAAAGCATTGTACAATTCTAGTAAAGATATAAACTACATTTAATGGTTACAATAGTAACAGCTATGGCTAATATTCAGTACAATGAAAGTAAACGCATTTCTAAATAGAATTCTTAAAATATGCTTTATCTTAGGGAGTGGTCATTATTAATGCCGGGGAGGGGGCCGGAAGATATTTTCCAAGTAATCCAAAAAATTTTATGACCCCTCATCCATTCGCAGAAAAATTTCGTGGCCCCCTAGTACCAACAAAAAAACTTGGAAGCCCCCCCTATCCCCCCCCTAAAAAAGGGTGGGATGGGAATGTTAAATTCTTTGAAGATCATACAAAGGCATGTGAGATTAAAGATAATCTGAGGGATAAGGCAGCAACCATTTCGGAAAATAACAAAAGAAAGGGAAGGAAGGGAAAAAAAAGCAGATGACCTTGTGTAATATTGGTATTTCTCTCAACTGAAACCCCTTTTTCTTAGACTGAAATTCTGAATGCAGAAGAGATCAATTTAATACTGCTTATAGGGCCATCAGTGTTTCAAAAGAATTTGTTGTTGTAGCGATTAAGCTTATCTGTTATATAGATTTTTAAGTTTAGAAATTTCATGTTATCATATACAAACTGCAAGCTCAATTATCAAACAGTTCGATTAATGTTCTTCATCCAGGCCCATAGCCAGGAGTTCTTGTGTGCAGGAGAGAGGGGATGGTACCCTTACAAACTAGCTTCTGTAGGTGGTGCATTTGTCCCCCTGCCTTTGGGCCAATCACCAGAGTTTTTATGTGATTGAAATGAAAAATACAAATTAAATTGATTTTTAACATCAGCTAGAACAACAAATTTTTACACCTGTCCATTTAATATTTTTGCAGTTAATGCAGGCAGCACATTTATTGATTTGTGCTTGTACTAATGTTAAAATTTTAACATTGGTACAAGCACAACTCAATAAATTATTTAAAACATAATACATAATACATAATAATATATATATAATTTACCAGGAGGAAGATTAGTGTAATAATACAGTTCATGAAATCTTGACTATAAAGTACAAATATGTTGCAAAATTAGGAGGGGTGGGGGTGGGTTTTGTGAGGTGCAGTGGACAAAATCCTGACACTGTACATATATGCATATTATTAATTATTGTTCAATAAATATTTAAAGTTTCCCTAAAACCTTGTAAAAGGTTTCATAGCCTATCACTCTCATTTAAAAAGTTTTCATAGCCCCACAAAATTGTCAGCAATAGTTTCATGGCCTAGCACAATTCCTTCCGGCCCCCTCCCAGGCATTAATAATGACCACTCCCTTATTCAGTTACGCAAGCTATCCGGTAATGCATTCCATAGTCAGTCGGAGCTCGAAATGAAACTGAGGATCTGTGGCTGAAGGTCTTGAGATCATTTGACCCCTGACACGGAATTCGGAATCCCCGATATTTTGAGCTTTGGAATCCGGAATCCCGACTTGTGGAATCTAGGATAAAAAAATCCGAATCCAAAACG
Source organism: Zoanthus solanderi (assembly GCA_024336925.2). Lineage (NCBI taxonomy): Eukaryota > Metazoa > Cnidaria > Anthozoa > Zoantharia > Zoanthidae > Zoanthus > Zoanthus solanderi. The sequence goes on along the minus strand of JANCMA020315984.1, from coordinate 1,945 downwards.
TTTCCTGAATCCGGAATCCAGGATTTCTAGTATTCTGGAATCCAAACCTTTTTCTCCTATACTATACGGTCATTGTATTTTAAAATAGACCCCACTCAGCCTTGTTTTTGGAGTCCGCTTGGACTTCCTGTGTTAAGCTTTAAGTCAACTTAGAAACCGAGTGCATAATTAATTTTATATCCTCCCCAGAGTACTGACGAATAGATTTAAATCCATTTTTATTGAATAGATGACTTTTTAATAATTAAGATTTCCTTTTAATTTGATTTGTGACATTCAGAAAGAACAAAATGAAAAATGCCTCCATGTCAAAAATTTTGCATTTTGCCACCAATCAGTGATGAGACGGTTAGGTTTAGAGTTATTAAACTTGAAAACGCTTCTACTACTTAAAATCTTTAATTTTTAAAATAAAAAAAATAGATTTTAAAACTGAAAGTTTAAGGTGACACCGTATGTAAATTTGAAGCGACTGTCCCAAAACGTAAACTTTGCTTAGTTGTGTGCAACCAACCATGAAACTACTGGATTTCGTTCTAAAGTCAACCTAGGTCATTTGGTAACTAGTGAAATGCGAACTCTTGTCTATTGTTACTGTTTAGTCAAAGAAAGAATACGCTTTAAGTGAATGAGAACTAGTCGATACAAATCTTAAGTCAACCTAGGTCATTTGGTTACTAGTGAAATGCGAACTCTTGTCTATTGTTACAGTTTAGTCAAAGAAAGAATACGCTTTGAGTGAATGAAGAACTAGTCGATACAATTCAAAAGTTCTTTCCAATATGTGAGTATAAATGTTATAATTAACGAAACATCAATAACTTTCCAACTAAACTTAGGCCAAACCAAATTTTGCTTCAAAATAATTTCGGTTGGTCGGTCGGGAAAAAAATGAAAATAAAAAAAATATATGTAATTTACATAAATTCGATCAGTGTCACGCCATGTGTCAAAACACTAAAATTTCTACGTAGGTAATCTGTTAGGGTGTGTTTACATGATACCGGATCGAGTTTCGATCCGGAGTGAGCTTGCTCCGGTTTCTTCATTCTTCCTCTTGTAACTCTGCATTTAAGAGCACAGTGTTTACATGACTCCGGAACGAAAGTGAAGCCATTCCGGATCGAGTTCGCACCGGGTTCTCGTTCCGGACTGAAATTTTCAATCCAGTGCGAGATCCTGTCCAGGAATCATATAATACGAAGTTCATTCAGGAACGAAACCGGCCCACGTCTCGGCAAGCGCACGCGTATTCTTGTTTTTCTTTGGTGTTCTGCTGTCCTTTTGCGGGCTCGTTCGGAAACACTTTCATGTAAACACAGTAGCAAATTTTGTTTTTCATTCCGGATCAAGCTCGATCCGTTAACATGTAAACAGCCTCTTACTAAAAGATAAGAATACTTGATTAATTTTAATAAGCAAGGGATGAAGAAAAAACTAACAAGAACTTTAGATTTTTTGGTCAAATAATATTCAAAACATTTTGAAAGTATATAATCACTTGTTAAAGAACGAAATTGTTTTGACATTGCTTGTTTATGTTTTATCCATGCGCAAACAAAATTTCAAAAACTGAAGTTAAAATTGAACGATCACACTTTTTTCTTTTTTTTTTTTTTTCTTCTTTTTTTTTTTTTGCATTTGAGAAAAATAATGGTCGGTCGGATCCGTGACCCAACACATTAATTTGGTCTCGCCTTAGGGGGCGTCCTAAAATGGATTTGTCACTGCTTAACGTCCATTGGACGTTAAGAGGGGGGAGGGGGGTCCAGGGGTTGCCGGTGGACGTTAAGGAAAAACGCTTGATATAGTGGAAACGCTCTCCAGATATTGAAAGAATTGAGTAAGTATGCTTTAATATTTAATACATCATCAAGTTCATCAGAGACTGTCAGTTCAGCTCTATGATTATGAAGTCGGAGCCACTGTCCGAGGTGACAACTGT
>JANCMA020315877.1:0-11936 GCA_024336925.2 Zoanthus solanderi | reverse complement strand
GGGATGTATGGGGGGACGGGGGGGGTCCATGGACTTGTTTCCCTGCTACTGCTGTAGGAAGTGAGAGGGGGAAGGGCGCTTATTCGGTCAAATTCGGTAATCAAAGTTTGGAAGATAAAAATCATTCGAATGAGATTATTCTATTATAATAGGATTTTTTCTGAAAATTAAAGGAAACTTTCTTTTTTTTTTTTTTTTGTTGGCGTTCTTAAGTGGGATCTACACGCATATCATATTTCGTTACTATTTTTCTACCGTTAAAATTTTTAAATTTTTTGACAAGCTAGATATATTATATTTCGTTTTCCCAATATATATTACTCATGTTTATGTAAAGATATCTTTCTAACCTGATGAAGACCGTGTGGCCGATCGAAATATAGTTACTAAAACTATTATCATTGTATGTCAACTTTTCTAACATTATTATTTGGTTGACTTGGTCCGGTCCGGTTCCAACGATACAGAAATTTGTCCACGGGTTTTGCTACAACGTTTTTTTAAAGAGGGATAGTTCACAACTGACACATCTTCCATGTTGGAAATAAAACCATGGGTTAAGAATTTTAACCCTGGATTAGTGCTAATCGGCTTTGAACAATTGGACCCAGACATGTAAATTAACTTATGAACCAGGTTGCGCCCCATGTTAGGATCCCAAAAGCCTTTGCGAAAGCAAACTTGGCCCAGGTTACCACTCGTTTCTAAAAAGGCTAATTATACTACGAGCTTATTCTTGTATTAATACAATTTTCGAGGTCACGGAAATAAGATGCGGATAGCATTTTAAAGTGGTAAGGATCCTAAATACTAGAAGTATTCAGAGATTCAAAGTGCGTAAGTGTAATGGTAGGTGGAATGTGTTTTTTTTTGGGGGGGAGGGGTGCAAAACAATTGAAACATTTGAGGGAGGTATCAAACATTTCACGTGCTTTCTAAGGATGATACCTGTACCAAGTAAAATGTCTAATATTAGGAATGAAGTGGTAGTCTTATTCAACTTCAATTTTTTTTTTTAAATAAAGACATTTAAGCAGCACTTGCGTTATACTTTGCATATGTTTTATTCTACGCTTTTCGTCTTCATTTGAAAAGCGGTATATAGAGAGAATCTAAGGCACGTGCGATACTTGGACCATTAACAACATTTCTAAAACACGTTGCATTTGATGTTATCAGGTGAAAATTGGACTGAATTCAACCAAATTATTTCGGGTGCTTGTCGTTCGCACTAACCATTTTTTTTTTAAATTAAGTGTTTTTCATGAACACTTATTTTTAGCATAGATATTGGAATCGTGTTTTTTCGAGATCTCCACTTAATCAGCGAACAAAAAAATGACATGAAATTGTAGCAGGAAACATTAGTCGTCGGCTAATTCAACTACTATTATAAATGTATCTACATTTTTTATTTTGATATAAATGTCTAAGACCCTCAAACTGTTAAAAACTGTATGTATTTGTAAGGCAATTAGAGCTCTAGGATAAGCGATATATAAATATTTATTATTATTATTATTATTATTATTATTATTATTATCTTGTTTAGTATGTAAATATGCTTGGTGGTAATTTATGTTTCTCTGGAGTGATTTTATTTTCGTTACTTTTTTTTAACTACACATTTTTTTTATTAAGAACAAACTTAATATTGATCAGTGAGGCTGAAATCCTAAAATAAAGTTTATTAGCATCAACTGCATGTATTTTAGACAAGGATTTCGAGGCGCCGTTTTTATTTAGATCGTTTTTTTCTGCGTCAAGATGTTTCTAGTGGACCAAGGAACGTTTCTGAATAGATTTAGAAAATTTCGTGTCAGTAGCACTTTGTGTAACAACTTAATAGATGTTCTCTTGAATCCAACATATATTAATGATGGATGTCGTAGTAGTTGCAAATTCGTTATTAATTATTTTTGTATTAAAATTATGCCCGTAAGGACTGTTTTCATTTACAATTTTTTCCTGGTGGAAAGCCGGAGTCTAAAAATGTAGATTGTTCATATAAAATTATCATTTATCAACTTTATCGTTTTATGAAATGGATGGCGAAATTATGAACAAAGTGCTTTACTGATGCTTAACAACAGAATACCCGCAACTGTTGGTAAATTCCAGCACGTTTCAGCCCAAAAATCTGAAAACCTGCCAGGTTTTAAGAAGATAAATTTCCCGTCGAGGCTGGCTGTAGGTAAAAATACGAATTAAAGGTGATCTTTCGAAGTCGCCAAAAAAATCGATCTTACAATATAATATATGATTTTTTCATTTTTGCATTCCTTTTTCCTGTTACAAATAAATAAACTTAATTATTATACTAAGTTATATTTTTAAAATTGTTTGTAACATTTCCAAGTGTCAGTGAAGCTGATGTCTGAATGTCTGGATTTTGTGTTAGACACTATAGATATAAAGTGCTACATTTTGGCAAAGGCAAATAGAAAAGGTTACAAACACGTTTGGGTATTTTACACCGTGAGGGTACGGTCTTTGGCTTTGGTAATATTCCCTAAACTCTCATTTAAAATTCCCCGATACAAGATCGAGACAATTTTTATATAAGCCTAGGCTTAACAATTTTATTCCAAGGAAATCGGATGCAAGTTTAAAGCAATGATTCATTCATAAAATCAAACAATTTTAAAGAAAGTATTTTAAATCATTTAAAACGCTGGCTTTGGAATAATTAGAATATGCACAATGTTACTCCGACGAAGGACTACAGTCGGAAACGTCAGCTTTAAAATTCTTTTCACTACGGTGTAAAACTTAACAATTTGTAAAACTGCACAATATATCTTTGTTAGTATTAGATCAGATCAAGTGGCTCTTTGTCGATGTCTCTTTCAGTCTTTAAAGAAATGTTTTGTATCTGCATTGGTAAATCTCTATCGGATCTCCGCCACTGTAAGTTTGTCTTTCAATGCACTCTTGAGATATTAAAATGAGCTAAACAACATTCATGAAACTGAAAGACGGAGTTATTAAAGAAATTTGAAACTAGCTGTAAAGGTTTTTGGCTAAAGCACAAATCAAATCTAAGACGGGAATGTTTTTATTTAGTTAAATTAAAACAATAAAAACACTTCTAAAATGCTCTTACAGTTAGTCATCGCTGCGGCGATGTCAAAACGTTCATTCCACATTATTAAATTTATATTTTGTTGTTTGTGTTCATGATGAAACAACTCTGAAAGATAAGGCAATCGTTTTCGGCCTGCACAACGCCTTTGTCATGTCACTTGTCAAATTATCAATCAATTATTTAAATAATGTTTACTTAAATTAGATATGCACTACTCTTTATAGAGAATTCACTCAAGTATCTGATGAAAAGAGACGCTGACTGAATCCTTGTCATGTAACTTTCAACTGTCTGGTTTGGGAAGATTACATTGCATCTTGGTGACAAGTCACCATAACTTCTGCAACGAAATTATGCAGTGAAGTAACCTGCAAAATATCTTTTCCTCACGCGACAGATATTGGCAAGGGAACTCTTTGCGTAATGTTCGATTAAAGCAAATATCTTTTCATTTGAAAAAATCTTTCGCCACTAAGCTCGTCCCTTTGAGCAAGAAGACTGGTCATTTTTTTCTCAGGCATTTAATACACATTGATTTAAAAAAAAAGAATTTTAAGACAAATAATTAACCTTTGTTTTGATTTCTGATGAAGCAAAAAAGACAAGCTGCTTATTTTTGAAAATCAAATTTAAAAGCACTTTTAAATTTATTCAAGTTTGCTTTGAAGAACATTTTGAACAAACGCTGTATTACTGTTATGGTTCGAGGCAAAAGTAGGAACTAAACTTTGATTATATCTCTTTCCAAGCTGGCCACAGAGGTCTCTCGCTTTTAATGCAACGAAAGAGTCTTGCACCAAGAACAGTGTCGTTTTGATGGGGTGAAAAAGTTATTAAAGCCTTTTCATTGACAAAGAAGTTCTATACTGCAACATAATGGCGTATATTTTACCAGTAACACTAACAATGCAAATCTAATATTTGAGCGCCCATATCCTTATTGGTGGTTGCAAGTATTTAGTACGCATGTGTTATCTGATGCTTCCATACAGTCAGAATATCGAATGCACATAAACCTTTTTAAATATGCAACTTCTTCACTTTAGAAAATCTGCGAGCAAGAGGCTGGTCAAAATGGATCACGTGACTTCAATTTATCTGTCGACGTACCTCTTCACAACCGAGATGATATTTTGTTCACACATGGTGTCTAATGCATGGCTTGAAAATAGCCGAGTCTTCAATGAATTTAAACCCTCTGAATATATGAATCAAAATGATTTTTTACTCCAGCGACAGTTGTAATTTATCGGAGTATATTCCCGAGTGATATGGCCGGCTTTTTGTTACATTGCACCCACCTACACATGTCGACATTTTCGCGCCTTTCAGTTTCAAACTAGTTGCAAAGTTTAGGTTTTTTGAGTACGTTTCGGTATAGTTTTTCTGTTTGATTTTTCAAAATGGAAATCAACCCATTGCTAGATTTACTGAATACCGGAGTTACAATCATTGAAATTGGTTTGTTTTGCGGTGGTGAACACAGGAAGCGAAATATGCTGGTGTTTACTTAATCGTGGAACCTTTCTGTCTCGCGACTGTGAAAACTCTCCAAATACTGGTTCTTCATTGAATAACTGGACTTACTTCCTGAAGGACTCTCGAGTGTAATTTTAAAATAAAGTAAGATATATAGGCGCATTATAAGCCTTTATATATTCTATTATTATTATATATTTCAAATGGTTTCTTATCATGACCGTTGTCTATACAAAATGAACTTTCCTATGGCCTGTATACATAAATCATCGACTATTTTTCTTACTCATTATGCCTTTCATTATTGTGTGGAGAAAAATTTGGAACCGGAATACAATTTGTAAATCGAAACAGCCTCAAACCAGTTTGAAAACCAATCACTGCAAAACACAAACTGTATTAAAATGACTCGTATCCATAGTTGATTCATGTTTCATTTTTAACATAAAGTTAACAGGAGCAACATGATTGAATGATACTATAATAAAATAAGCTTACATGATATATTTTTTTGTTTTGATTATTCTCTGAATCAGATCCGAACAGAAATTAAAAAATTAAGTTTTTTAGAAGATGCCCCGTTACCTTAATAGCTCGCAGCACTTCACTTTTGATAAAAATCTCTAGTTTTAAAAATAGAAACCAAAGGATATTTGAGTCAAATGTTTCTTTTTTGAACTTCTATTCTTGCGAAAGTTGAGACGATTTGGATTTGTTATGTTACTGTTCCAACTGAGTCACGCAAAACATGATGTAATTATTATGTGTCGAATACCCGTATGTTAGTGTGCACGCATTAGGTTTCACGGAAAAAAGAATCGTTGCAAGTTTAGTCAGCTTTTATGACCTTTATCAGTTCAACATGGTGTAAGAAGTGGGATAAAAGTTTTTTTTAAATCAGCCACAGCTTCACGACCAGAGTTTTTCTGCCGGGTAAAGTAAACATCTACAGTCACAAAAACTGCCAATTCGAGTTGCGAAATTAATTATCGAATCTGCCAAAATACGAAAAAACAATACTCGACGTTCAGGCCATTCCTATCAACCGCAACCATTTTTGTCATTGGGAAACCCGTTTCCACGATTATTGCCTGCTTGAAGGATTCCGAAACCCGGAGAAAGACCGAACTACAGAAACAAGAGGTCATTATCTTGCCGCCAAGAGGCCATTTGAAATAGCAATCCTTCGTAGTGCCATACCGCCTTCTGAATGGAACACATTGGATGACGTCATTGCCACAAAAATTCCCGAAAACGATAAAGTAAAACCCTGGATATGGATGGAAAAGATTATACAACATTACGTTGGAGCCAGTACATCAATGCAAGACCTTTAATATTTTTGGGCAAAGATGACACAGGCCGACCAAACTTCTATTTCTACTTGGGAAACCACTGTACGCACGGCGGGTAGCCGTTGTTTTTTTGGCGCCAACGTAGACAAATTTATGAGGGATAAATTTTTATTGGAGCTCAATGACACTTTCAGTCGTTTTCGAAAAGACATTTTTTACAGAGACGGCCAGCAAAAACCAGAAGACCCCCCTTTCAGTCTGGTCTTTGTTGTAAGTCAGGCCATTTCTTTTGAATCAGCACAACAAACCAATAAAGTACTAACCAGCAACAATATTGAAGAAAGAGAGAGAGAGAGAACCAACCCCTACAAAACCAGGAAATACGCATATGTTTGGACCACTTCCAAATACTGAACAAAGCTATTCGTCGACCAAAATACATCATCCCAACGCTGGAGGAAAACCTGCACAAATTGCATGATATGAAATACATGACTTTAATTGATGTGAAGGAAGCCTTTCAGAACGTCCCTCTCACCTTTAGGTCGTCCCTGATGGCAACTATGTCAACACCATGGGGCCGCTACAGATGGACAAGACTACCGTTCGGAATACCATGCATCCGCATCAGAGGAGTGGCAACGACGAATTCATACTGTTTTGGAGGGACTTCCAATAATCAGCATTATCGATGACATCTTGCTCCCAGGCTGCGGTTCCATCGAAACTGAAGCAAGAGTAGACCACGACCAAGAGCTGATTGCAGGAGCGTTTCGAAAAACACCACGTTAAAATCAATTTCAACAAAATGAAACTTCTGGTCCGCGAGGCAACTTCCATGGGCCATCTCATCACCTCTGAGGGCCTCCAGCCAAAACCTGCTAACATCAAGCTACCCTCAACATGCCAACAACAACCGATAAAGCAGGAGTCCGCAGTCAGCAAATTCTGCCCGCAGCTAAGCAGCGTTACACATCCCCTCCGCAATCTCACGAAGGAAGACGTAGCCTTGCTATGGTCAGCACAACACCAGCAAGCTCTTGATGAAGCCAAAACTCTTGCGACCAGGGCACCATGTAGTTTGACATACTACAATATAAACTTCCCTGTTGTACTTCAAGTGGATGCTTCTGACTATGGGCTTGGAGCAGCCCTTCTGCAACCCACCAAACTCCTCTATGACAAAACCTTCGACGAGGCTTCTCTGCAACCAATAGCGTACAGCTCAAAAAGTCTTACCCCAACTGAACAAAGATACGCCCAAATCGAGATGGAGTGCCTTGCAATCGTGGAAGCATTCAACAAATTTTACCAATGGCAACTAGGAAAATCAGACATTACTGTTCACACCGACCACCAACCACCCCAGTCCATCTTTTAAAAAGATCTAGCAGCGGCACCTAAGCGGCTTCAAAAGATGATGCTCTTCTTACAACGTTATAACTTTAAGGTCGTTTACCAACCAGGGTCATCTCTTCACCTAGCCGACACACTATCTAGAGCTTTTTCTCAGGGCCACGACAAACACGACCATAAAACCGAAACATTTCAAGTCTTTAAGTTGCACGTTGCCCAATAGGACCCGACCTCGCCTAGTTTCACTGACACAACCAGCTGCGCCAAGCCACTGCCTCATGCCCCGACATGCAGCTACTGGAACACCATATCATTTACGGTTGTTCCCCAACTAAAAAGCACATGCCTATCCAACTCCAACCATTCTGGAACAATAGAGATGAGCTCAGTGTAGCAGACAGCCTTTTCCTCAAGTCAACTCGAGCCATTGTCCCCACCTCTTTGCGACGAAACATGTTGAACAAAATTCAGTAGTCCCATAGAGGCCACGAATACTGTCTACGTTTTGCCCGGGACGCAAAGAAATTGAAAACACTTGCCGTTTGTGCTCAACCTGTAAAATATGGAAAACAAGCCACCGCGGAACCAATGCCATCTCATCCGACTCCCAAGGCCCTGGCAATTTATTTCCCAAGACATCTTTCAGCTCGGACAATAGCAATTCCTAATCATAGTTGACCACTATAGCGACTTCTACGAATTGAACGAGCTCTGCAACACATTATCAGCCACTGTGGTTAAAGCCAATGTTGTGCGCCACGGCATTCCATCTCGCTGCCTCACAGCCAATGGGCCCCAGTTTATCTCAAACGAATACAAGCTTTCCGCCAACAAATTTGAGTTTGAGCATGTTACTACCTCCCCAACTGGTCTCGAAGTAACAGCATAGCAGAAGCAGCCGTGAGTGATGCTAAAGCAATCATTAAGAAATCCGACGACATCTACCAAGCATTGCTCAACATACGCAACACACCACCCCGTGGTTACAACTTCTCGCCTGTGCAACGTTTGATGGGGCGACGCACACGAACCAAAATCCCTATACCAGAAGATCTCCTAATGCCCGAGTATCTGGATTCCACGGTGATATATTCACCGAAGAACTGCAGCCAAACTCCAGTACGACAAAAATACGCAACTACTACTTTAACCCCTGCCAACTGGCTCCCACGCTTACGCCAAACCTCGACCCTTCCAGCGAAGCCCTCCATGATTATTTGGTCAGATTGTTGACAATCCGACACCGCGGTCTTACAGTATCGACACAGACAGCTGCATCCTCCGACGAAACCGCACACAGCTACGACCCGTAGCACCACCCCTAGACAAATCTGTTCAGGCAGCATCACTGCCATTGCTAATAACATCTGGCGAATGCACCCTGACGCTCGTCCCGCCTACTATGGAAAAGCAAACGGCCTTAGCACCATCAAAAGAAACCCAAACCAGAAATCCCACACCAGAGAGCCCCCCACTTGAGATCTGGAATTAATCCGAAAGCCAAAAAGACTTGACGATTTTTAACTCCATTAATGATCTTTCATTTATTTCCAAACTACTCAAACTTGGCATTGCTTTCATTACTTTTTGTTTTTGAATCTTGTTTTTGGACATGGGAAGATGTTATGTTTTTGTTCCATCTGAGTCACGCACACCATTAATTATTATGTGTCGAATACCCGTATGTTAGTGTGCTCGCATTAAGTTTTCACGGAATAAAGAATCGTTGTAAGTCTAGTCAGCTTTTATGATCTTTATCAGTTAAACAGATTTTGCTGATGATGTGGCTCTGATCTCTTCTACTAAGCAGCGTATCCAAAATAGAACAACTAGAATGAACAAGGATGCAAGACGAGTAGGGCTGAAATCAACAAGGAAAAGACAAAGGTGATGAGGATTAATGCGAAGAGTCAGGAAGGGATTACAGTCAGTGGGCAAGATATTGGTGAAGTTTAGACTTTCAGCTATCTGGGAGCTACCATTTGTAAAGAAGGAGGAGGAATGAAAGATATGAAAAACAGACTCTATAAAGTAAGAGGCGCATTTGTCAAACTTAAAAAAATGTGGAACTCCAAGAGCATCAGCAAGAGAACAAAGCTCAGGTTGTTTAAGACCCAGGTAGTTCCCGTCTTGCTTTACGGATGTGAAACGGGGAAAACGAACAATGGAGATGACAAGCGATTGATGTGTTTCATAACAAGTGTCTAAAGCGAGTCCTTAAAATAGAGTGGAAAGATCAAGTCTCGAGTTGAGAGCTAGTGGAGGAAACAGGCACGAAACCTTTGAGCAAGAAGATAAAGCTGCGCAGATGAAAGATGATCGGCATATTTTAAAGCAAGACAGAAGGTATGACTGCAACACTGCAATGACATGGACGCCCGAAGAAAAAAGGAAGAAAGGAAGACCTAAATATAAAACGATCTGGCGAAGAGCAGTAGAGAAAGAGAGAGAGAGGAAAGAAGCAGGTTGGCTAGCATTCACGGAAAGAGGCAAGAGCCACTGCAAAGAAGTGGAAGCATTCTATGGAAGCCTTATGCGCCACGAAGCATGTAGAAGATAGGTAACAAGTAAACTTTCAAATTGATACTTCAAATTCATCTATTTCTTACCTTTCAAATTTTTAGACCATATTTTCTTGCTAATTTTAGTTTTCTCTGGAATTGCTTTTTGAATAAGAGCGTTTTTTTCCTCTTCCGAAACGACTTCTGAAAAGCGGGAAAGGGCCGCCATATTGAATTATTTGTTTACATCCTGCAGACACTATCTATCACCTGATAGATAACGAGTACGGTAGCCAATCAGATTGCAGTATTTGCAGTAGGTAGTGAGTAGATTTCTATTAAACCGTAATATTTAGTTTGAAAACATCATTATCTCCCCAATATATTTCAGACCAAATCCAACATCTTTTCGTACCCTGTATATGTTGACTAAAGCCATAATTTCTTTATGAACATTAACATTCAGGCTAAAACATGACTTTCGCTAGACTCTTTCAGACTAGAACCAAACCTGTTTGTATATTCATTATTGCCAGCCCGGTCCATAATCCTGACGATTCAATATTAGATCTGTTATATATTTAAAGGAGAACTGTATGCCAAAACTAACCTATTTTTGTTTGAATCTCTTGGTATAGTAGATTGACCCTTTGAATTTTTTTTTTAATTAAAGTCCAATTACACTGAGAAATTAAGTATAGAAACTAAGAAAACTCTCTAGGAAAGGTTTGATACCGCGGTCGCTAATGAGATTGTTAGCGATATGGTATGACGTAGGTTACGATATTCAGAGCTTAAATATGGCATTGTGCTTCGAAATCTTGATATTTTTTTTTGGCAATCTAGGTCTTGCGAAGTTTTTTTCCTTTTATAACAGCCAAAAGCCGCACAGTAACCATGTTTTCTTCGTTTTAATCATTCTAGTAGCGTAACCTACATCATAAACAACCGCTGACATCACATATTGAGCCGCCGATCAATTTTTTTTGATTCGTTACAAAACAGTTCTCCTTAATGATCAAATGTGGAAATCCTTGTTAAGTGGGCTGTCTTAGCCGGGAGTGGACAACTTTTCAGACCATATAGAGGTAAATGAACTATAGCCGGCTGCTGAAACAATGTACGCACATTACGTGTACATGTATTTTATATATAAATCGTTTAATATTCTTAAAGAAAATGTTTCCAAAAGAATTGCATTGTTAGTTTCAAATTTAAATATTGACTTATTACATTAAAAGTGCCCGTTAAGATATAAAACATGTTCTCCGTGCCTTTATATCCTGGTGAAAACCGAGGCGAACGTTTGGAAGAATTCGAGAGCGTCTCGGGTTTTCACCTGTTCGAGAATTCTCACAAACTTTGCCGAGGTTTTCACCAGGCTATGAAAGAACGGAGAACATGTGTTATTTCTTTTACAGAATTATTATTTCCGTCTTAACAGAGAGAAAGACGATGTACGAAGCACGTATGTATATTTTATTTTTTTCATGAAACTGTTAATTCTCACAACTTGGAGACAGTCAATCATATCACTCGTCATTTTTGTGCTTCATAGCGCTATGAAAACACACTTATAGATCAATCAAAACGCACGTACTATGCAAATTATTTTATACAGAATCTAATTTATATCCTACATTGGTCCGATTAGGTCTGAAAACAACACCCCAAGAGTGGCATATACCACAATATGACCTGGAGGCGAGCGAGTAATCATGAAGAATTAAGGTGGTAAAGAACAATGTTGAATAAACTAATGTTTTAATGCTCATGAGGTTCAGACGTGCAATGGACAAACTGTACAAAATGACATGACAAGGTTACTAGGCACCATTGAAAATGGACGCAACTCATCAAATCCAGAATTTGCATTAGTTTCACTAGTTAAGTGATACTAAACCGTAGACCCAAGATAATTTTAATATTCCTCGGAATTTGTATTTCAATCACGCCAAAAAATTTAGTAAATGGAAACCTTCAATATTTACGAAATGCGTGATTCTTTTTTATATATCTGCCCAGCTGTTTTGCGCAATAAAATATCTGTCGTCATTGCAACCTGCCGATTCAGCTGAGTAAGCGACCAGTGCAATATAGACGTTCAGTTTCGTTATATTAACCTTCTTTTCAAAATGTTGTTAACCCTTTCAGTGCCAGTTGTATTTTTAAATTCTCCCAACCTGAGCCCATACTTTTCATTAAACAAATTTGAGA
>JANCMA020315769.1:0-11936 GCA_024336925.2 Zoanthus solanderi | reverse complement strand
TATATACGAGTTTCACTCGTCAACTCAATTTGTATAGATCAATCTGATAAAGATGGTACAAACGTCACAATTAAGTCATAGTAAGAGTCTTCATATTACAGATTATTCAAACAAGTTAAACATTGCATAGAAAAGTATTTTATTAGGCGCAGTGTAACTATCATTTCTTTGCTGTTGTGAGCCGCCCCATTTCTACAATCCAGACACTAGAATGAACGCGCAAGGTTAAGCATGTAAGTCGCCTCAAACATAACGGACACATTTTTTATTTCACGTTGTTTCTGTGTTGGATATGTTCCAAAATATTGGATAAGTCAACGACACGAAGTAATTTAAAAGCTTTAGCCCCATAAATTTATCCAAATTCCCACAATAAAATTAATTCCTTAAGTTTGTTTAATATCGTTTAAACGAGTCAATACAGCTCTCTCTTGTATTTTCTCTTGCAAGGAGTTGCTTCAAGGCTTTCATTCTCTGTTAACAGATAAAACAACTACCGTGAGTTTTATTAATGAAATGTGTTTTCCATTTGCTCTTAGTATTGAAACTAACACTGAAAGATAAAAAAATTCTTGCGCTCACTTACCTTACTGTATCTTTCTTATGCTGTGTACTTGAACGCGTCCTCTGACTTGTTGATGTTCGATTGCTTAAAAGAACAGAAATAATTGCAGATTTGTTAAGCTAGTGTTTATGTTTGCAATTCTGTAAGCAGTAAATGCTTAAGGGAAGAATATTGTCTGAACTTACTTCCATCGCTGTAAATAACGATGTCAAACGTGTCTCGCGAACGGGTATTAAGCTGTACTCGGTATCTTTCTAGTTCATATTTTGGAGGAACGCTATAATTAGGTAAATATATACCTCTTTGCCAGTGTCGGTCACTCATTTCTTATTTTGTTACTATATCTGTGTTGATTTTCTCCGGTTTTGGTAGAGAATGCTTTGAGCTGGTTTCTCACTTTCTTTTCTCACCTGAAGTTACTGCGCAAGTGCAATGTCATCTACGATGGTGGACGGTCTTCCTTTCATTGAAACTGTCAAGTCATCACAATCTTAATCCCAGTTTCTCATTGGATATTTCACAATGCTCTATAGACCTCAGTATTTGTTTCATGAACTCTATAAAGTTCTTAAATTCGAGGTCGCATTCAATTTTAATGTTTTTAATCGTTTTTGCGACACTTTAAACCTGTATTGATTAGTACAGTTTCTTTATATTGTGGTAGTTGTGGCGCCTGTAGGCACGGCTAGAATACACAGTCAGTGATGCAAATGGCGGACGTGCCAGTTTTATATTATAGCTACGACACAGGCTATAAAACGAATGCCCACTGAAATCTGCAGAACTAAAGTTTGTAGAACTTTCGCAACAAAATACGTATATACTTCAAGGCCGAGCTTTCTGGCGTTTAAAACGAAAATAAATGCTGTTGTGTGTGAGTTGTTCGATCAATGTCATAACAATGGTGAACACCATTGATAAAAATTACAGACTATCGTTTTACTGCATCAATGAGTTTGAACAAATGTTAGCGTTGTTTACCCAATGAACATCACTGCGAGGATTCGAGAATTGTTTTCTGGTTCCGTTTTGTTGTGTAGATAAAGTATAACCATAGCGCTTAGTTAAAAGAATTAGCTTTAGAAAAATATTGTGGGAACAACAACTTGTACATGTTGGATGCATTACTTCTGTTTCTAGTGTTTCCTCTTGTGCATGGAAGAAACTGAATAGAAAGGTTTCAAACGTTTTAGTTTATGAGTAGATTTGTGTAGATAACTTGACGTTGCTGCCATGAGAACACAAGCGTATTTCTGCGTAGAACCAGACTTACATTACTTCAACCACTAATATTGTTAACACAGATATAGTTTATACTATAGGCAAAAGATTATGAATTTTTATTCTTTCATGTCTGTCTAGTATCTATTAAGAATAACCCTTCATTATAGTAAATCGTTTTTGTTTTCTCTAGTTTTTGCTGTATTTTATTGCCATCGTTTTCATTCAGAAACAAACTCAATACATGCGAGTTCAAGTTTTTGTTTATGTATACCAAAACAGGGTTGAGCTTAAAAGCCATTCATCAGTTCGTTTGATATTTGATTTCATCTTTTACTTGAAAGCTTGTCATCGTTTTGTTTTATATTTGATTTCATCGATTAGCTCTTCACCTTGCTTCACTGTTTACCCTAACAGAAGAATGGATTGGAAATATATCTTTCATTTTCACAAATTAGCAACTTGTATACGAGCTTCAAATCCAACAAACTTACATCCAAGAAGTCCTTTGCGTTTCCTTGTAATGATTATATTTTGCCCGTCAGAAAGCGTAAGTGTGATTAATTCTTTCGAAGATCTCTCCTCTATGTTTAGGCTCTAATACGGGTTTCTGAAGGCGGTGAAGGGATTTCAGTCTCGTCAGGGCTTTGAGCATATTGTTTAAAAGAATTTTAGTTAGCCGGCAAAATGTTAAAAGTTTTGAATATGTTTTGGCCTTTTTTTGATATGAAGACACTTGATGAAAAGATATATCGACATATCATTGGCTGCTTGTTGTGGTAAGACTGTTGCACACCAATCACTTATCAGAAAGGACTCACGTGACTCGCCAACAATTTGTTAATTCAGCACAATTTTTTATGGCTCACCTAATTTGTTCAAGAATAAAATAGAAAATATTTATCGACTCAGGTACAATAAGAAACAGCTACGAAGAACACCCTTTAACATTAATACAAAGATTTTGGTGTCCGTTCTCTCTTCGTTCTTGTATGGAGAATGGAACATAAAACGGTTCATAATGCAACATCTACTATTTATTGTGCTTATCGAAATTGCTGTGATTTTAGCTTCTTGAATCATTTTCTACATAGCCAAATAATGAAAATATTGCTAATCTATGGGCATATTTGAGTTGAGCTTGTGACATTAGATATCAAAGCAGTTTGCTTTAAGTTTTTAAGTTCTTTCATCGTATGCAGTTTTTCATTTTCATTCAAAATACGCTTGCATTGTAGATGGATTTCTTGTTCTGTAAACACTCTTGAAATCGCTAGAACTAGAAAGGATGAGAAGCATTTATTTAATATGAGATGCACAAGTAGATCACTGTATTTTAAATCTTGCATGTAAAACGCCTTTGAAAAACTCCTACCTTTAGGGGGGATTGCAACACTTCGTGACACAGCACTTGACCATGGTTCCTATTGCTATCCCAGCTAATACGCTACCGCCAGCGACGGCGACAGGTAAAACTGCAGGAGTGGCAATTGCTGTCCCGATCGCTGCAGAAGTGGCAGCTAAAAGTGCTGTATATGGCGGTGACGGTAGAATCGTCTCACAAGGTTTTGGCATAGTGCCTCGAGAATATGTGAGAAGTACTTTGTTTCTGAACCTAGAAACTCCTATTTAAAGAAGGTCTGCGTGATTTGAACATTTATTGTTAATATGAACACCCTTCCTGTTGCTATTGGTAACTGGCTAACTTTGTGTTATTGGTTCCTGCATGGACTATATATAACGTACGATTGACATGTTAATGTCTTCATGGCCAATCAAATTAAAGAATTATCACCCAGTCAACCCGCAGCAAACAAGAGAGAGAGAGAGAGAATCGCGCACACCTATTCACTCTTGTACGGGCGTTGGACTGTAAGTTAAGTTCGCGTTTGTCTTACAATGTTTAACGTTAAACTGCTGGATAAAAACGGAATCACTAGAACTTAATGGGGGATTCTGGTTTTTCATATTCCTTATCACAAGATAAAAGGTAAGAGAGCAAATCTTGTGTTCACCCAACTATCTTTTTGTTTCTGAAGGAAATTTTTTGCACTTCAGACATAAAAAGGAGGGTAGGAAGTTTTGTAAGTTAGCCTCAACAGAATGATGTTTTCTTGCCAGCCTGTTAAAGTTGTTGCAGAAATTGAACTCTTCTCTGTGACTAGATGGAAAGCAGAGAAGTTTTTGATATGTTTTAACTATTTTTAACCCATGAAAAGTTTTAGAAAAGAATCAAACTCCAATGCAACAAAACATACTAGGAAGCATATATACTTAAATTCTTACGTTACTTAAAATAAAGAACGTTTCTTACTTGTTTGTAATATGGAGGTTAAAGTATTCTTGCAAAAATCAAATTGTCTTCTTGATGGAAATAAAAAAACATGTATTTAAACTTCTCCGCGGCTTTAAAGTCCATTACTGATAAGCTATCTTAGCCGGAGCATCAATATTTACTTGTTTAGGCAATTTTGTTTTAATCCATACTCGTATTCATGCCAGTGGCATTATGGGCAGTAAGTATGTATCTATTCCTATTATAAGGTAACCATATCGATGCTTCTCTTCGTTTAGACTCCTTTTCATGTTTTTTACATTCGATGTAGATCACTTTAAGTTCGGAATTTAATTAGAAAGCGTATTGGATGAATTTTGGCAATATTAATTGACAATCCGTTTGGCGTAAAGCTATTGTGTTGTATAAATGCTTTTTCGTTTCGCGCATAAGAACTTTGATGTAAAAATTTGAAATTAGATTAGGGAATGTTTTGAAATTAAAGCGCCTTAGTGTGTTTTACATTGCGTGTTAAAGAAGGCTTCTGCATCGTTTGATTTTGATTGCCATTGTCTTCTCAACTTTCATTTTGCGTCATCGTTCCTACATTCAAAACTATCGACTGAATTGTTGCTGCGATATTAGAGAAACGTCCGATAATCTACTTAAAACAAGTCTGATTAGTTTACGCTACATCTTGCGGGACAATTACTTCTTGTGGTATATTACTCATAACAAAATAGTAAGGGTGGTTTTGTGACTGGCTTTTTTTTCGAAATGATTCTAAATTTGCGCTTACGATGCAAAATTTCAAACATTACATGATTTCACAGATTAAATGTTGCATTTCTCTCAAAACAAACTATATGTATATAATTACATAGATTTTCACATTAGGTTTCATTGCTAGCATTGAAGATATTGTTAGATTGTTAGATTTCGTCGAAGAGTGGGTATTTAGAACCATTGCAAGTTGTTGCGCGGCTCTCCTTTTACACCAGCTTCAAGTTACTTACACTATGCGCCGCGGTTTTGGATTTTGGTCGTTTGTTGTTAACTTGTTTGCGTTTCTTTGGCTTTGAATTCTAAGGATTTTTAACTTACCAGAGCAAGAGTATTAAATCTTCCTTCTTCACTTTCGCGAAGTAAACCCTTTTAAGTGTGAAATTCGAAGCGTTTGATAGTTTGTTGGCGCACCCTAGACGATTTCTTAGAATTCCGCTGCGAATGCATATAATTTAGGGTCGTGTCATGTTATACGTGTCAATCAAATAAGCTCAATAAGCCCCCGAGTGGCTCATCGCAGTTCATTGTCCTGTCTCATCTATAAGCTTTTCAAAGATTTTTACAGATCATCGCACAGACGTTTGTTTCTTATTAAGACGCGCGAGTGCGTTGATTTGCTTAATGCTCCTCCGTGCTTTTTATTGAAATAGACAGTTTAGGTTTTTTTTTGGTAACAAGCAGATGTGAAAATAGTTTTTTCTACAGTTGTCATTACCATAATACCTTCTTCGTGTCATGTTGTCATTGGCTGGGAGGGATGTTTATAAAGGTCACCTCAGATGGGTGTTGAGTTGAAAAAGTTGAAAACGAAATCTTCAAGATCATGAGTGATAGGTTGGATTATGAAAGAACATCGTTTGATACGAAGCATTAGTACTACCATTTTTGTCCGATAAGAAAAGTATAGATGTTAAGTGTTGCGCAATGATACCATCAAATGTGTTAAGTTCTAGTTCGCGGCAACCTCCCCTGCTAATTGTGTGATTGCGATTTTTGTTTATTATGTTAAAGTGCTGAGTTCGTATTATAATCGCGGCGCCATGCAAGAAGCACGTGGGTTCTTTGTGTGCGCGTTCCCTGAAGGGACTTTCCCTGTTCCGCACATCTTTTTTATTGGATAATGTCTGAACTTTGTTCTCGCCGCTTTCTTCATTTCTATTCTGTAGTTAGTATGTCGAAGAAAAGAAACACTTTCGTTGCTTCCTGAACACTTAATAGCACAGCTGTTCCTTTGGTCACTGCTATTTTTTTTTAACAAGGGCTAGAGACATTCAAAAACTGATGCGCTGATAGTTTTCAAAAGTCTCCTTACCTTACCCCATGATTATCTTTAATGACAACTTTTCTTTGAAATTGTGAATTATTTAGGCCTAACAATCAGTTTCTATTTTTGGTGGGAAACCACTCAGCTGTCTTTGTGGAATGTGCTTACAAGCCAGTTTCGTATCGTGATCCATTGTTTAGTTCATATTGACATTGGCAGCTTGGCAAGCTACCAAAATTTTAATATTGCAACAAGTAGGAAGCTTATTCAGCAACTTAATCTATTTTACTTTTACTTTTGCTTTAAAAGACTGAAGATTTCTTTGTGTTTTAACGTACATCATATTGTGTTGGGAGCTTGTAGCGTACATTATATTTTGTTGGGAGCTTGCCAAACTGTCTGTGTCATTAACAACTAAACAAAGGCCGTCCATCACAACCCTCATATTGCTTGAAGGACTATATTGTTTTTGTTCCAATGTTTATTCACCATTAACACGCCCCCAAATTTGATTGGTTCGTCGCAGCTGGAGCTGTGAGTTGATGACACAATTACCATAAAGAATCTCCAAACGAAAGGGAAAGCAGATTCCAACTGAATATATTTTTGTCGTGAATCATTACAAGCGCTGTACATTATCTAGATAGAAATGGACAGAGATAGCAAATCGAAATCGGAAAAAATTGAGGATCTCTTGCATGGCATGTCGGACACTAAATGTATTAATGCGTTTTGTTATTCGATGGCTTGTTCTCTTACATCAGCGACACCGTATGAACCGCCAGATTATAATCCACCAGGTATGCTGATATCACTTATGTTGTACGCACAGAAAGGTACAACTTCGGTCGGTTCTCGTTTGCTAATATTTATACTTATATCTGTGACTTTTTACGTTGCAGGTCCACCGAGAAAACACGTAAAACCTAGCACCAAAAGTGAAGACTAAGAGAAGAATATGTTAAGGTAAGAACTTTCGCGTGTCTCTGATATCGCTGTTGTTTAATTTTCCGTTTATTTGCTCTGAGTTTTTGGAGATATTTTCTTTCGGTTTCTAGCGTGAGTTGTATATTATTTTGTTGTTTCATTAGGTGAGCGAAGATGTTTTTCTCGTGTGCCACGAAATGCTAGAAGCCAAAACAAGGTCAAGGTGGATTGGTGTACCTTTTCATTTAAAGGAGAGGAGCACAATCAATTTTGCAGAAATTCTGATTCTTCCTGTTGTATTTTTAATCAAACATTGAATTTGAAAGACTTCAAGAAACTTTCTGTTTATTGCTGAACGAAATTCTTTTAAAGTCAAGCATTTAAATTATTAGTCTTGTTAGAATGCCCAAGGCTTTCAGTCACAAGATAGGCTTGCTTGATATGAGAAAAACATTACCAAACGTTTTTACTAGCAGTAGCTTGAAATAAATTGAAAAAAAACTAGACGATTGATTTCAGTTTTATAGACGTGTTTTAGCAGCTACACCAGCATCTTCAGTAAACGACTTATTGTGCAAGTTTCAAGGCGTATAAGTACAATATGAGTTAATGAGTTAAATCAATTATTCAAAAAATTTTGAAAACTATGTAAAACAGAATGCTTTACGTTAACATGAAAGAGTTTCAAAGAGGGTTTTTCCTATTATATGTAGATTGCTTCTTTTATCTTTAATTGAATGTCAGTTTAAGCTTGAACGAATATCAACATTAGCTTGAAACGCTTACTGCCCATTCTACCATAAACGACTTTAAAAACAAATGTGATGATTAAAAACTGCTTCGGTGTTTCTAAAGAAACGGCTGTAGAATTTTGTTTTTAAGTTAACACCGTCGAATGAGGAAACAAAACAAAAACCCAAAAAAAAAACACTTCGACGAAGGACTAGCGTTCGAAGCGTCAGTGTTTTGCTTTCTTATGCGACGGTGCCAAACTTAAAATGTTTCGATACGCCTGTGACTTTAAAACACTAACACGCTAGGTAGAATAGTTATCCAAGAAAACTGGATTACTTTTTAAGACGTTTCCCCCTTAGTTTGTACTTTTAATAACTTTTTAATTTATTGTTGGTCAATATCAAGTTAAGATTTATTATTTTGTAAGCAAAATTTGTGAATTGTTACCAACAAATCATATTCTTAAACTCTCTTATATCTTTCACACGATATCTTTGTGAATAAAACTTTTGAATTTGTTATTGCAATAAAGTTTCTAAAGGTGTTTGTCTCGTTTGTCTGTGTTCAATAAATAAAAGCCCTCTATCAGGAAAGAGGGAAAAACCCCAGTTTTAAAATTTGTAGTCAGTACGAATTGTTTTAAATAACTCTAACAATCAGAAATGCCGCGCACCAAAAGAAATAAAAACTTCTGATTATTGAATATGAAAATCATGTTTTCATTAAAAAGACTGTCTTGTCAGCTTGTTTTGGTTGAATAGCAAATGTGGCGTAAGTTCAGTCTGTGATTAGAAGGGATCTTTCTGCTCAAAAATAAAAACACATGCCACGTCTTTAAAACAGGTCTCAACACGAACCGTGAGGATAAAGATTTTTAATTTGGTCTCCGGAAATATTAACTCTTTTTAAGTATGTTGTAGTCTATACATGCCTAAACAGATCGCGGGACTGGAGTTGATGCTTTATTGAGGTCTTACCAAGTACACAAACTGAAAAGGCTCGCACGGACGAACATGAAACCCAGCAAATGAGACCGAAATAGCCAGGCTTATAGGGGGTAAACAGTGGAAATCACACCTTTTGGAGAGTACATATTAACAAGAACAAATCCTCGAGGCGATACTGATTGCAGTTCACAAGCCATCCATTTTTCTGTTCCCTATCGGAATAACTTCTTTCAAATACAACGCTTGGCGTAATAACTTTTATCCCTGGTGGCGGTTTTAACCGAAAACGTTGGGATATATATCAAACTTTTTATTCGCGTTATATAACGTTTCACTCATTATACAGTCTTGCGCGTCCAACCGTGGCCACCCCGCATAAGTTGTACAAGTTTTTGACAGGTTTTTGACAAGTTTGATGGCTGTTAATCACTTTCTATATTCTGATGCACAATCCACCGAGGATAACGTTTTCTGTTTTTCGCGGGATTTTTATCATGCGATCCATCAAACTTGTCAAAAACCTGTCAAAAACTTGTATGAAACTTATGCGGGGTGGCCACGGTTGGGCGCGCCAGACTATAATACATGTAGTCTAGTAGTAGGCGTAGGGAATTAAGAGCACACAAACTTTCAGAATAGTTTTCCATATTAAAAATAGATCCATTATGAATATAAAGGATAATTAATAAAAATGCATCAAAATCTTGACATATTGTAGTGAGGTAGTAAATTTTATAATTAGGACAACTTCACTCCCTCTGATGATTTCATTGGAAACCTGTTGAAACATCACTTTTTGTTCTCGTGTCCTCCTCATCGCCAACAGTGACGCTGATGTGGAGTTGTGTCAACATTCAAGGACATCTTCCTTATCCTAGAAGCCTTCATACAGTTACTGCACATCACAGCAAGGTACAAAATAAAATCATTTTCATATGTTATATACAGTGTTAAAAAAACAGTTTATTTCTTTATTGACATCTCACCAAATTCTTCTAGATATCAGCATACAGATCTGGCATCCTTTTCACTAAGCCATGCTGCTCCCTTTCCAGGTACAGATACAGAAGAAGTGTTAGGAATGGAGAAAGAGGTAAAGTTAGAAATTGAAATAGAGGTTTATAGGTAGGGGGAAAGGTAGAAATTGAGAAAGAAATAAAGACTGAGTTAAAGTTAGATATTGAGAAAGGGGTTTAAGATTGTGGTAAAGTAGAAATTGAGAAAGAAGTAAAGATTGAGGTAAAGATAGAAATTAGAAGTATAAATAAAGGTAAAAACAAGGGTAAATTAGAGACAGAAGCAGAGGTTGAGGTTTAAGATTGATTTAATGTTAGAAAATAAAAAAAGGTAAAGATAGAAGTAAAGGTAGAAATTGAGAAAGAAGTAAAGATTGAGGTAAATGTAGAAGTTGAGAAAGAGCTTTAAGATTAAGATAAAGGTAGAAATTAGAGATATAGGTAAAGGTAAAAACAAGGGAAAAGTAGAGACAGAAGCGAAGGTCGAGGTTGCAACAAAAGTAGAAGTAAAGGTAGAAATACAGATAGTGGCAAAGTTAAAAAGTAGAGAAAGAGGAAAAGTTGGAGGCAGGGATCGAGATCAGCTGAAGATAGAGTTAGAATAAAAGTAGAGGGAAAGTTAAAGGTACCTTAGGAACTTTTAGGTCGTTCAGTAACGGCACTGATTACTGCTCGAGGCAATTCTCGCAGTCTACCCCATGACCAGATAAAATACTCGCAGGTTGCAGTCGACATGTCGCGATCTTTCCAATGAAAAGAATCGTGAAACAATCTGATAACTATTATTACCAAATCATTCAAATATTTCATTTGTTGTGACCATTCTTAATGCTTAAAAGACATTCCCGGGTAACCAATTCTGGTCCAGGGAACGTAACAAATCTCATTTTGGAGAGTCCAATTTTATAAATTTCCTGGATCTCGTAGTTCGTTGCTCGGGCACTCAGTGTTCGCAGCAGGAATGGTTCACGTCCATCAGCTAAACCACTACACCCAATACAATTAAATGCTATATCATAGGTATGTATAATTATATGTATATATTGAAGGTATATGACTTGATAACCTTCATATACCCTGTACTGCCCCTAGTATTAAAACTATATTATTAGAAACCTGAAATGTAAAAAATGTTGAATATTGAGCACAAATAAGGATAATGTTGAGCTTTTCTTTTAGTTTGTTACGTTTTGAGGGAAATTTAAACTGAGAAGACTACCCTTTTGAAAAAAAAAGGTGCAGCGATGCAAAATAGCTCTGCTGAGCAACGCAATATCTCAAATCTTGACTTTCATAATTACAGAAACCACTCAAAAGCCGATTATCTGAAAAAGAGGAGTATTTTTGGTGGTGAAGTCAGTTGTTATTTATTAGTAATGCAAGGGCCTTCATTTAAAACAGAATGATTTTGTTTTGATTTGGTTGCAGGAAATTTATTTGTTTGGGGGAGCGAACGATTCAGCGAAAGGAAAATCACCGTTTGGTGAAGTTTGCAAACTTAATCTTTGTAAGTTACAGAATTTTCCCATGTCAAGGGTTAAGGTTAATGATAGGAATTTTCCGTGAAGTTAGCTACATACGGTACCGACCATCGCTGTAGTGTGTTAACAATAAATGGTTCCCTAGAGGTTTTAGCGTATCATCTAGCCATTTGCTAATGGATAGTTGTAGGTTCCAGAGGCTGAAAGAATAGGTCTGAGACACAATTCCATTTTGTTGGTTTTGCGAAGTCCATATAGATGTGCTAATCTGGATCCATTTGGACAGAGGGGATCAGCAATGGTCTTAGGCCGGTAGAATCTTGTGGACTTTTTCTCGAATTAGCTGTTTTATAGGTCGTCGTTTAATATTAGGCCGTTAGGCCTCCCGTTAGAAAGGCAGTTAGGTAAATGAAGGCAATCTAATGTTTTTGCAAGCCGTTAGTAGTAGTCTAGTTGTTAGTTTAACGTACGAGAGGCTTGGATTCGATTCTCTACTGAAACAAAACTCGAGATCTTAAAATAAGTGTTGCCTTTGCTCCAATGTCTGCGAACGGTTGCCTTTGCATCTTCACCGATAAGGAAGTTAAACTTTAGAACCAGTCTCTTAACCCTTTCAGTGCCAGTCAGTTATCAACAACCAACTTCTCCTTATATAATACATACAAAATATGACATTTGGTGATGAGAAAATGAGAATTGATCAAACAAAGCCAACTACT
>JANCMA020315768.1:0-21841 GCA_024336925.2 Zoanthus solanderi | reverse complement strand
GTCTCATATGCTAGATGTAAAGTTCCTTGCTTTTATCATGATACAATAAGAACATTTTGTGCAAAGCAAATTGGTATAAATCAGTACTTTGAAATAGGAGCAGTTAAACTAAGTTCCATAAAATAAAAATTAATGTATATTTCCACAGCTCCAATTTGGTTCTTCCACTTAAATTATTTAATTTCTACAACATTTTGATACTTGACATCACTACTACTGACATTGTGAAAAGAATAATTATTTTTCTTGTTTTTTTCTTCCATACACAAGAATAAAAAATATTCTACAAACATCAATATTATATTCATTGGGATAGTCATCATTCATTGATTGATATGGAGATTAAAAACTTTCTCTCCACTAGATTATCCAGCCATCTCTCTCACTATATATTAGAAATCTTGATTTAGTTAAACATTAAAGTCTCATATATACAATATTCGGATAACTGTCCTATGAAAAAACCTTAAAACATATATTGATCTTAAAGCAAAACTTAAAATTCTTGGTCATTATTTTTTGAAGGCCTACTACAGAAAAATAATCAAAACTCACTATGCCTAATTCCAAACTACAGTGAACTGGTTTGTTTTAGATATTCACATTTTGCCGAGTGCTTATTCAACTTGCATAAACAGATGCAATCTTCATTTTATTTACTTTACCCCAGTCCAATTCAATAAATCTACTAGGAATACTAAAAAAATCTATAGATCTATAGCTGGGTATCACTGTAGATGAATGAAGTTCATCTGTGCAGTTAAGTCACTCAAAGGAATTTAAGCATTCATCTTTGTTCTGCATACAAGATAATTTCTTGCATGAAACAATAAAATATCTATATACAAGTTAACCTTGTCT
Source organism: Zoanthus solanderi (assembly GCA_024336925.2). Lineage (NCBI taxonomy): Eukaryota > Metazoa > Cnidaria > Anthozoa > Zoantharia > Zoanthidae > Zoanthus > Zoanthus solanderi. Next base: position 20,980 of record JANCMA020315768.1, on the reverse strand, counting down.
TTTTTTAAAATTCTGTTTAAACCAACTCTATTTATAGAACAATGTCTTTCCATTTCTTTCTTTCTTCTGTTTCTGCTACACTCTTGTTTCCTGGTTGGAGAAATAAAACATTTAAGACAGATACTCTCTTACAAGTGTGTAAACAATGAAAAATATTAAAAAGTTAAAACATGCTAAGAACACACCAAAAGCTTAAAAAGGTGAATTTTTGTCTACATTTTACTTGATATTTACGTATACAGCTCTTAAACTTCTACTTTGCAAATTAATTTTTGCTTTTTACGCATTGTGCACCAGAGGAAAAAGGACAAAGGGGTGAAATGGGGTTCAGAACATCCATGGACAGACACAAACAATAGCCACATGCAGATAGAGATGAAAAGACCCAGGAGGGAGGGGGGAGGTTGCCTCAAAGGATATGGTTTTTCACTGGTTTGGTCATAAATAGTGCATCGATTTAGCTATTTTGGTCATAAATAGGGATCTATTTTTGCTTTCTAATCTTAAATTCGTTTTTTTAAAAGCCCAAATTTAACAGCAGATAATCATTGTCTTTAACACTGATCTGAGCTAGGGAAAAAGTTATAGGGCAGGTCTGAAACAGGGTACTGGAAATTAAAGAATTTGGTCATAAATAGAGTATTGGTTTCAGTAAGTGAGCTGCACACCCCTACCCAATTTTTTTGGGAGTACTCCTGGGGGGAAACAATAAACAGCCGCCATATACTTCAAGTTGGAGTACGGAACTAAGAGAAACAAGTAAATTTTTTTGCTCACACATTTGTGAAGGTAAACTTTTAAAGGAAATTTTTACCAAATATTGCAATATAAAATGATCAATTCTTATCTGACTGCAAAAGTTATAAACTGAAAATTCAATTCTAAAATTTCATTAATCATGGTTTTCAATACGAGGCAGCAGCCAGTGAATTTTGCCACCTACTTGAAATAAATTTGCTGCCTTCTTTGGTAGCTAAACTACTGTACAGAAACCTACATCAAAGTTTGACAAAGCATAAGCTGATTTATTACATAGATGAGTGTTTTACTGTAAAACATGCCACTCATTGATTTCATATGAAACTACATCCGGGATACGAGTGACTTATTTGCCAAATCCTCACTGTAGTAAAGATATCGCTGACATCATTCCTTTATTTTTGTCTATAAAAAGCGTTCTCTGATAAAAAGATTAAAAATGTAAGCTTTCAGCTTTTTGACTAAAGCCTTTAAAAACTAAGATGAAAATGTGCAAGATGGAAATATATATACAAAATGGAAATGTGAAACAATTTATAAAACAGAAGAAGTAAAACTAAGATTTGAATGTGAGAGATAAAAATATGTACAGAAAGGAAGAGTAAAAAATTGTAAAAATGAAAATGCACTAATTTAGAAGAATGGAGTATTGTTTAGTTATCCACTTCATTAGTATTAGTGCTATGCCAAGATTCCAATGTTTTCCGGACAACTTCAGACAACTAAAATCAACTGAGCCTTGGCACCATTGCACACAGTGATGCCAAGATTCCAATGTTTTCCGGACAACTTCAGACAACTAAAATAAACTGAGCCTTGGCACCACTGCACACAGTGATGCCAAGATTCCAATGTTTTTCGCTGCACTCACTTATGAAATATTTTTTCCACTTGAAGATAAACTTCATATGTTCGAGCCACCGGCGGTGTAATATTCTCTATATATTCTGTCTCTTTCACTAATATAGAACGTTTTTGTAAAAGATCGACTTTTGCGATGGTCAATACAAAGACAAAAAAAACAACTGAACATAACTACAAAATAAAATACACTAAAGCTGAAAAAGAGCCTACGATCATAAAAAAAGATTATTTTTTGAATTTTATCCTTTTTCTATTTGTAATGCTCATGCAATCATGGGCCAGAGGAGCACTGGCCCCCCTCACTAATTTTTTAAAGTAGTTATTTTCCTACTGTATATACTATACTATACTACTGTAGATAGACATTTTCATATAATAGGGTAAAACCAATTAGAAGTGCCCCCCACCCCTTCCAGGTATTTTTATCTACTGCTGCCCATGGCAACAAGGAGTGTCGAATTTAATCATTAGTAACAATACTCAAAATGACAAATTATGATCTGAAAATCACAAATCACAACACATTCTTTGGGCAAAGCCCACACTCAACACTCGCATTCAGTAAGATTCTCTTCTACAGGGCATCTAGCAAAGTGCAGAGGTGCAATTCTGCACTACTGACTAAAATCTACACTTTTTCTGATACGCTTTTGACCTTTTTCCCCCCACTACTTCACAAGAATTTCCACACTATTTTTTCATTTTTTTCCACACATTACCAGATGCTCTGCTTGTAATAGGCCATAATTATATTACTTTTATTATCATTGTAATTATATTATTTACCCAGGGCTCAAAATAACTTCTGGCAAGAGCTGGCAAATTTTAGACCTTGCCTACGATTCTTATCTCCACAAAATAATTCAAGATAAGCTAGGCTATCGGCAACTTTCTCCAAAGTAATACTAGGTGAAATATCCTTTGCTTTTTTGTAGACATAATAAAAATATTGGTTTGTACCCAGGAAGGGGGTACTCCCATATATTGACTATATGGGTATGTGCCACTATTCAGGGTATGGTATTCAGACCACCAGTCTAGAACAGGGTGGATAAACAACAGAAACTTTTGTCTAGAACAGGGTATAAAATTTTGCAATATTCGGCAAACTGTTTAGTACAGGCCACAACATTTCTTTCTGGATGAGAATTGGTTTGACTGGGTTTTGATGTATGTAGGTTTTTCCTCACTCACAGGCCTGACCTTTTCAGAACAGGGTATCAAAATCAAGGCATTTCTAGTTTAGAACAGGGTCAGGTTTAAGAAGGTCCAGTGGCACACCCACATCCAAAATTCTGGTGAGTATCCCCCAGTGCATTTCCAAAAAGGATGTTTTACAGCCCACAGTCCAAACAACTTTATTAACAATCTTTGCCTGCCAAAAGTTTGGATGTTTGGATTACATTTGTGAATGTAATTATGAACCCTGACACTTTCTCTACAGAGGGGCTGCAGGGGAGGGGGGGGGGTTATTAGGTGTAATCAACCCCCATTTTGAACATCAAGAAAAGAAAAATCTCCTTTAACTTTCTAAAAAAATCCTATTAAAATAATCTCATTTGAATGATTTCTGTCCTCCAAACTTTTACTACTGTCAGTATTTGATCAAATAAGTACTAGAGCAGTAAGAGTTCTCAGGGAAACATGTCCATAAGCCCCCTAGATTGCTTGTACCTTCAGCACTCGAAGACTCCCATAACTGTTTTGAATTTGGGTCTAATTCCTTTTTTTCTTCATAGTTAATCAAACTTAATTAATATATTCATCCAAAGAGAAAAACAGTTTTGAAGAAAAATGGCAACTGCTGGAAACAGTGTGATGTTGGAATGACATTGATGTTCATGCATGCTGGATAAAATATCAAGCAGATCCGTGCAGGGATTTCCTTTCCTTCTCTTTAGAAGAGGAAAAATCCCTGTCAAGCCGGGTACCACAAAACGAGCTATGAAGCCACAAATAGTGGAGTGAAGTTTACAGGTTTGATTCCAAAAACCTTGAAAAATATTAGCCTTCATTTGAACCAAAGTTAAGCAATCAAATGCCAAATGGAATGGAATCTAAATTTTTAACCCCCAACACTGAGCTAAAGCTTGAAAACTTTACTTTTGCCAAGATTAAAAAGGTTTATAGATAATGTGTGTGATTAATTTGTAAAAACCAGATGGCAACAAACCTGGCCTTGTATTTCATTACTAGATTGCCAGTGACAATCCAGTCTAAAAATTTTTTTTTCCTGTTTTCTCCTGTTAGAAAATTGCATTCTTGCATAAGAGTGTCTATATAAGGATTAACAATTACATCACCCATTCTGTAATTTGCTCAGCATCAACATCACCATGACAACTTGAATGAAGTGCACACAAGGTGACAAGCCTCTGTGACAAGCAAAGGTAATCAAAACACTGTTTAGCTTGAAACTCATTTTGGCAACAGATCAAGCGAACATTTTCAGAACCCACCATCACAGAATCTTTGCCATATGGAGTTTTTAGATCAGACTGCTGCAGTATTTGTAACCAAGTCTTTACTTTTGAAGCTCAGCAAACATGTGGATTATAATTTAATAGATGACAAAGACATAATTTTTTTGCTGTTTTATGTCTGTAACCAGTTAATAGAACATAATGGTTTGCAAAATAAAGGTGAATTTCAAATGTACAGTAGTTGTTTTTTGTTTCTTTCTTTATATTATTTTGCTATCTTGTATGCTAATAACGCTTGAGTTGATGATTTTATGTTGATCATTTGCTAAGCTGTCAGGAAAACATTTAGTTTGCGCTAGAATATATACTGAGCAACTGTTCAAGGCTAAGTATTGTATTGCTACTGTAAAATTTATTTATTTAATCTTGACACAAAACCATACGAGTTCTCAAAATCAATAAATTTATAAACGTAGAGTGCTTGTTTCTCCCATGAAATTCGGTTTATTTTTGGTTTGAAAGTAAATACACTGCTTCATTGATAATTTTAATTTTTTTATGCAATTCATTAAATGCATGTGGCAGGAAACTATCCAAGCATAAAATTTGATTCGCAATTAGATGTCAATAATTGATAATTCAGTAAACTTTTAATTTGTACACTGGATGAGAACTACACACAGAAAAAACTTAGCTTGAATCAGACAATTTATTTATCTTGTTTTCTGTGTTGACCGCACAAATCGATTCAACTAAAAACTTGTAACATCACACCACTTGAACTATGGCTTGACTTTCAAAATAAACATTTCAAAAAACTGAAATACCCAATTCTCGAAAACAAAGTCAAAGGTTCTAACTTAAAAACCTATTTTATCCCAAGTTATAGAGAAAATAAAGACGTGAAAAGCTATAAATTTACAGGTATATCTTAGCTGATAAAAACAATTTTATTTTATGTCAGATGCAGTTTATTATTATAACTAAGACACTTTCTTTATTTGTATTCAAGTAGGATCTTCAATTTTGAAAACTCATAAAACCGAATAAAATAAAATTCACTTGGTAAGTTTAGACCCGTGCAGTCAGGTTCTCCGTAGTGTAAAAGAAGTTCATTTTTGCTTCAGTCAGGAACACAGGCAACCCAGTATACACTGTGTGAAGCATCTTGTTTACATTAGATACATTACATTTATTTAGCAAGTGCAGTGCTACTGTCAGAGTGTTGTTATTGTTTGTAGATACACTGTTTAGTTTCAGTGTTTAGCTGATATATAAATTTTGAATCAGAATAAGTGTAGAACCCACGTTCTGGTTATGCAAGGTAACCCAAACAGAGAACTGACCTTGGAAATGAGAAATTCAATTTGGGATCAGGACAAACAGATAGACAAAATTTTACTTATTTCTACATCCAATAACAAATATAAGGAAACAAAATTAGTGTTGCTGACTTGCTAATGCTCCCCAGCAAAATATGTTTCTAAAAATTTGGAAGTTTGAAGCCTTTAACAAAAATTAACAAACTCTGCAAGAATAACAGACTTACCCCTATTCTGTCTTTCAACAGATATGTTGTGATATGACCCTTTCCTTTAACAGGAATTGTTCCTCTTCGCTCAAATGTGAAATATTCCTTCAAGACTTCCTTTGAAGCTTCACTAAGTTGAATTCGACCATTAACTCCAGTCGAATCCATTCGGCTTGCAATGTTCACCGTGTCTCCCCAAATATCATACAACAACTTGGTTGTTCCTACAACACCAGCTGTCACTGGGCCATTATTGAATCCAACTCGTAAAATGAACTTGAAACCTAACATGTTCTGGTTAAATTTGTCTACAACTTTCATCATTGCTAAAGCAAAGTTAATAATTTGCTTCAAATGTTCATATTCCCCCAAGTCCTTGCAGCGAGAATCCTCAGAGTTTAATCCAGAGCCAGCCATAAAGGTGGACCCATTAACAGTTTTGATTTTCTCCACTTCAGAAAATTCTGAGCGATCAAGGAGATCATCAAAATCACCAACCAGTTCATTTAAAACCCTAATACATTCCTTGCCTCCTTCAAAGTTTTCTTCATAGAAATCTGAAAAGTTAACAATTGAAGCAAATATAACCCCGAGATTATCATAGTTTCTTGAATAGTGATTGGATTCCTTCAGGTTTAATGCTACATGCTTTGGAAAAATACTCAGAAGAAGCCAGTCTGCCTGCTCCTTGTGAGACAAAGATTTCTGTTTGTCTTTTGCAGCTTGGGCATCTCCACTGAAATTTCGCCGAACCCCCATTTCTAACTGCCGATTCAGAAGCAACACAAACAGCCACAACAGAACAATACACAAAATCATCTCGTGCTTTTCTTGTTCGTTTTCAGTAAGACAAACCCCACCGGATATCAACAAGGCAACATAAGTGAACGAAAAAACTAAAGCAAGGCCAGTCTTCATCCATGATGTTAACTGTGTGAAGTTGCAGAAATGAAATAGTGCAACAGTAACTATGTAGGAAAAAAAATGTTTTGTATCGGCACAATTCACATCAAAGTTAATAAAAACAGATGCCATTGGTAAGCACATCAAAATAGCTCCAACAAAATGGATAGTATACCATCCAGAAAGTTTTATAACACAGTTATTGATACAGTCACAAAACAATTTCGGGAAGGCACGAGCAAGGCACAAAACAAACAATGTAAGTTCAATAAAAAAGGCAATGGGTGATAATATACTATTGCGATTTGTCTGTTTAACAGATTGGAACACTACTAGACACATGGCAAGAATAGCTATATAAACAATGTTTGACAGCAATACATCAATGAAAAAATTAACTCTTGGAGAGGCAAAGGTTTTGACAGAAGGATTAAGGAGGGTACAATCTTGGCCCTCGCTTTGATAGCGCTCCTCAAGTTCTTTGTTTCTAAACTGCAATGTTATTCTTGACACTGACGAATGACGGAAATAATCTTGATGAGCTTTTTTGTCACTCATCAGATTTACAAGTTGAAGGTCATTCGATGCCTTAAAAGTATCTCGCATTAAAGCTTCATCAAGTGAAAAATGTAGTAGCTGGTCTTTACTAATGCCAGGTGTATCTTCATCTGCCGAACCACTTTCCTCCACCGAACTTGAACTAAGGTGTTCTAGCTCACTTGCTGCTGCTTTTACCCTGTTCTTCAGATTACTTTTTGATGATGGCCCATTTTCAAAATAGTCCCCATGATTGTTCGAGACCATATTATCCAATGATGGAGAAACTACATTTTCATCAACAGAAATTGTAACTTGTTTTTTAGTTTTTGGACTATGTTGAACATTGTTAGAGGCTGAAGATAATGACTTCAGCTTCAATGGTTTTTTAATACCATTGACACGACCTTTTATAAAATAGGTCTTTTGTCCCTCCAAAGCAGGATGGCGACTTCCTCCATTCCCATCCTCAACAATATACTGATCATTCAAGAATTTGTATGTTGTCTCTGTAATATGTACCTTGCCGGGAAGGCCAGCTGCTTCCATTCTGTTGGCAAGTACAACATCATTTGACCAGACATCAAACTTGAATCGCTTGGTACCAACAATGCCGCATAAGACAGTGCCAGTGTGCACACCAACACGCATGTCAACATCATTCTTTGTGTCTCCATCAAACTCTTTGATCTGTTCAACCATATCAAGCCCCATTTCCACACAGTTAAAGGCATGTGTTTCAGTTGGTTCTGGACAACCAGCAACACAATAATAGCAGTCACCAAGCGTACTAATCTTTTCACAGTTATTCATTTCACACAGACGATCAAAACGCCCAAAAAGGTCATTCAGCAACCTTACAAGTTGATCAGCAGATTTATTTGAGGACATTTTTGTGAATCCAACGATGTCAGCAAAAAGAATACTGACATTATCCATTCGATGAGCATGGAAAGGGCGAAACACCATCTGGCCCTTTTTTCGCCTCCTTTTCTTGTCACGTTTGACATCAGAACTCCCAACATCTTGCTGGTCTTCCACTGTCAGAAGTTGACGGGCAACTATTTCGGGCATAACTGAACGTATCATCTTTTCTTTCACTTGCTTTTCAATTTCCAAGTCTCGCTTCGCCACGACGCTTTGACCAACTTTCCAGAAAGTACTTCTCTCACGAACTTGAGCCATAAAGAAAATTTGTACTCCAATAAAATGAATACAAATATGAAGCAGAAATCGGCAAATGATTAGGGTAATGTTATCGCTATTGATGTTGTCAGGTTGGTTAAAAGACACCAACACTTCGTGGACAACAGAATATGTTACCGCCAGTAAAATACAAATATATAACTGTAAGACATGCAGCATAGTATATATCAACATGATTATGCAAGTACATAGGGCAAAACGGGCCGGCCTTGAAAAATCCTTTGGAAATGCAAATGTTGTTAGCTCCAAACCAACCAACAAAACGGAGACGAACAACGAGACACAAGAAGCACATCTCTCGTACAACTTTCCAAATTTCGTCACGAACAGTATTAATGCCAAGATGAGTAGGAGAAAAATGATACTCCCGATCAAAATCGGCAGCCAGTTCTTTCCATTTTCGTTTTTCACAGCAAAAAAGATCAGCCAAGCAAAATCAGCCATCGAGACATAGACAAGAGCTCGCTGCAGGCGCCTTCTGATATGAGGGAAGCTAAAACGCTGGAATTCCTTTTCGAGAATTTGCGAATCAAAACTTGGTTTCCACCATTGCGAGGAAGCTCGTTCGAAGAACAGCGGTATACAACCTTTCTTGGCTCGCGTGTCCACTTGCGAAAACGAACGCTCTTTCTTAACGGCAGAAGCTGGTCGCAAATCCAACGTCACAGATTCGGGGTCGACGCTAACACTACTAGCGGACGTTGAAGCTAGATTTGCTTTCAATTTTGCCATGTCGTTTTGCGGTTGTTTTTAATGGTAAATGCGTTCGTGGTTTGCTTATTGCCGCTTTAAGCAATCTTCCCGGTGGCTCAAAATCAACAAACACACAAAGTTCATATGCGAGCACGACGCCTCCCTTGAATTCTTGTTCAAGTTTGACACCTCACATTGTGGTGCTAACATGCGTAAAATCTAGCTTGAACACATTGAAAAGTCATCGTCAGTTCTGAATTGACAAAACCATTCAAATTCGACCGTGGCTAAAATTTGCTCGCTCTCGAACAGATATCGGTGGTTGATCAGAAGCTTCAACAAGATTAAAAGCACGCCTTCCGTGGGTCACGTGTCCCATCAATCATCATTTGAGACAATCAAATGTCTACGCATGCGTTTGGTACAACCGACACAAAAAAACTAAAATATTTTTTTTTCTTGAAAGAAAAGCAGTTTCTGTCTCACAAAAGTTGAGAGCGTTTTGTACGTATTTTGCTTAGAGATGTGGAACTGCGTTGATGCAAGTACAGGTCAATTATTACAGTATAGGAATGCATTAATGAATATTATATATTCAATACAATACATCGCGGAAATTTAAAAACCTCCATTACTTTGCTTAGACTAAACAAGTTAATCATTCGAAAATAATGACTTAAACCTTATGTTTGAAAACTCCTTGTCAAAAAGATTATTTGCTCAAGCAGCTTTTCTTTCGTGATTTTATTCATTTTCAAAAGTTGACACTATACTTCGTCTATGAACTGACGCCCCGTACAATCAAACAATGAACAGAAGGTATCAACAGGGCCAATACAAACTTCTAATTACCGATGATTACAATGCCACTAATTACAACACCTACAAAAGTTTCAGAAACAACGTCTGTCAAGTACGGGAACAGAAAAACTTGCTATAACCAATTCGGGCCGATTGACACGTAATCCAGCCATCTGCAATAGCCAAAATACACACTTGGCTTAAAAAACGACGACAGCTGTTTGATAATTTGCAAATTACTTAAAATATCGCACTTCAAACGTTGTGTTAATTTGAAACAAAAGTTCTCATTCAATAAAAGATTGTTAGTTAATGCTTGCAAAGTTGATTATTACGGATTTTAAATATTAGAAACGTTTTGAATAGCTAATAAGTAGAACAGACACTCATTGCATGCTTTCAAATCAAAAGCTATATTATTTTGAATAATCAAAGTTGTGTAAAATAAAATTCATTTTAAGTAAAATTGCTTGATTTAAAATTGTTAAGCAAATACTCTTATGCATCACATTAATGAAATTTAAATTTATTTTCCTTCAAGTTTTGGCTTCTTCTTTCCATACACATTCTTTCAATCATTTCTTCTCTTCCTTCTGCATTATTCTATTTCTTTTTCCTCTTTTCCTCCTCCTCTCTTCTTTCATTCTCTCTTTCTTTCTTCTTTTTTCAGTTTTGTCTTTGTTTCGTATATCAAAACTTGAAAAGCCGGGGTCGAAAAGTCAATATGCCTATAATTTTTTCATGAATATCTTTTGTTTGGAAAGTCGGATTTTCTTTCAGTCAAAGACAAAAAAAAGCCCAAATTACAATTTTTAGCTCCGGCTAAAGGAAACATGTATGGATTTTTAAAAAAAAGTTAGCACCTTTGAAAAGGAATCTAAAAAACACACTTATTTGAAAATGAAAACTTCGCGAGAGCATTACCTGCGTGGTTACCAAGGAAACAAGGTTGTGTTCAAAATATCGGATCTGTAAAGACCTAGCAGCCACAAAATGGATAAACATGAATATCAAATAAATAGCTGATGTACTATGTGAAAATTCACTTGTCAGTGCACCAATATAAATAGGAGCCCGGAAAAAGTCAACGAAAAGCAACCGTAGACAGCTGTTACGTCCTTCTTTTTCGTCTCAAACAGGAAGAAACAGCTGTCTGCGATTGCAGTTGCTGGCTTTTTCCGAGCAGATAATCATATTGTGTTCACTGACAAGTTAATTTTCACGTAGTGTATCAACCATTCATAACAGCGTCATAACTTTGACCCAGTTTCCCTTCGAATTAAGATATTTGGAGCGGCCATATTGGGGAGGGGAGGGGTGGGTGTGCAAATATATGTCAGTTTAATTTTTCTTTTATTTGTCAGTCAAAATTTAGGCCTTTTATCAGTTGTCAGTTAAACCCATTCAGACCCTCTTTCATGAATCTCAAAAATATCTCAACACGAAATTTAGACAGCGTTTGTTCTTCTCGAGAGCAATTGAAAAATTCCTAAAGATTTTGAAGCCGGTATGATTATTTAATATAAGTATAATATTTAATACAGACTAAAAATAATGAGTACCGTGAACAAAATACCCCATCACTTAGGATCTAAAAAGATCAACCAGCCACGAAATGTGTGAAACATGAGTAAAATAAAATGAATGGCTGGAGAACTACGTTGAAATTAATTTGTCCGTGAACCAATATGAGCAAGAGCTCGGACTAAGCCAGCAACTTCAACCGTAGACAGCTGTTTCCTCTATACACCGTACTGACGCGAGTCCCAATAAGGACGAAACAGCTGTCTACGGTTGAAGTTGCTGGCTTAGTCCGAGCTCTTGCTCATATTGGTTCATTGACAAATTCACTTCAACGTAGTTTTCCAGCCATTCATTTTATTTTAGTTATATAATTACTTAGCCAGTTGTTTTGTTTAGAATTTAGTTTATCTAATAGATCTCTATTTGTGAAGGAAATTTCTGATATCTAAATAAACCTTAGAGGTTTTGTATTCGATATTAAACAACTGAGAACAAGTTTTGCAGGCTGTTAAATGACATTTAACTGTGCAAAAAAATATTCAAAATTTAGGCTGAAAGTGCTAAGAATATGCCTGAGGCAGAGCAAGTAATTTTAAATTTACAAAACTGTAAAAACATTTTTTTTTCTCTGCTTTTGGTTTTCTTAATCCAACATTGTCCATTAACTTTGTAAAAAATGACATTTACATGAAAAACAAAGAGTAAATAAATGTGTTTGCAACATTCACATAAAAACTATAAATTTAGTTCACTGAGGAAGGAATATGTAGAACAGGATTACAATACTCTTTAACGTGAGAACCTTTTTTTAAAATAGGTCAGAATTTGCATGCCATAGCAGCACCTACTCTGAGAATATATTGTCTAAGTATAACTTCCCAGGGTTTCAATCTAGATCTGATTAAACAAAAAGAGGATGGGGTTCTTTTTAGTTTGGGGGTTTAAACATTACCAGGTTCTAATAAGCGGGGGATTTAATTAATGGGAAATTAGAAAACTGCCTTAAATTTAAGTGTCTTTAGGAAATCTAACCTCTTGGCGTACGGATATATATAATAAAAAGAATCATTTACTACAGTATAACGCGAATGATCATCTAAAACTCAGAAACAAGAATAAAATATAACGATAAAAAAATTTAAAAATAAAACGCTAAGATCCTCTTTAGGGAAACTCCACTGCGATGTGTATAATCAGCTGTAAGTTCAGATTCGACGTTTTGGGCAAAAAAAGGCAGTGCAAATGGAATGAAGAAAACTTTCTCAACTCAGAAATACTGAATACTAGATCTTTATAAAAGTGAGTGACAGAACAGTTGACAACAATTAATAAGCGGGGGGTCCCAATAAGCAATGAGGGATTGAAAAAAATTGAGAAAAAAAAATTTATTTGGCACTTGAGAGAGCAGCCTTCTGGGGACTTGAAATGCAGCGGGTATAACCAGGTAAAACAAGCGTACTTTATGAACATTAACAGTCTAATGCTTGTGGGATGTTGCTGAAAACCTGATAATGAAAAGCATATATAGCTCTTCGCAGCGGCGTTGTTTGCGCAATGGGTAAGAAACTCTGTTTTTCCGACTACAAGGTCCCTTGTTCGATCTCCGGCTCTGCCGAGATTTAAGCAGTTGTGTGGCTTTTTCCCACTAATACTGTTTTAGCCGGTTTTCAATCCTTACAAGGGTCGTACTTATATTCTCTTGTGCTCGGTACTTGACTGAGGACTTGCAACCGCGTTTTAGTTTTACATTTATTTTAATAAAAGTATAAAAATTGACTGATTCAACATGAAAAAGATGAACTTCTGATGCACTTCAACTTACATATGAAACCATTGTTTACGATTATCATTTCTAGCCATAATAGAAATTCAAATTTTTCAATTTTTTTTTTTTTGGGGGGAGGGGTCCTCGGACCCCATACAAAACTTGCAACTGCGACGCTTGCAATAGTGCTCTCCCAACCACCCTCCTCTCTCTCCCCCTCCCCCTCCGCTTTATCCCCCTTCTACCAATCGAAATCCTACTCCGCGGTCCCGTAAAACAGAGCTATAACACACCACCAACGTTTTTCAAAGTCATCGTTATATCTTGATATTTGTCTTGAGGATTTGGGCTTTTGGTTTAAGGCTTGAATTTGTTCGGCAGGATACAACCCGTTTCTGGCACGTGATAGTCTAGAGCCCATTCCCTGCCGGTGGAGTGATCGTCCAAATCGAGTGTAACCAAAACCGGCTGAACTGGCCTGGCAACCAAGCAAACAACTTGAAACAACAGCATATGCCAGTAAAGCAGAGAAAAGTCCGTCAACTTTCATAATCTGTGAATTGAAAGTATGGATATTGTTTACCAAAAGTCTACATAGCAGTAAATGATCTGTAATTTTTGAATCGATTGTAACAGTTTTCATTGTTTCACATTTTAAATCTGTTGTAATACTTGAACTTCAAGAAAAACTGAAAAACTGAAAAACTGTATAGGGTTTACCTATGACAGTTTCCAATGCAAAAACCTTGTATAACAATTAGAAGACCAAGCCTTCTTTACCAATCAGAATAATGAAACTTAAAGATCTCTTAGATGGTAGTCTGGAAATTGTTTTGGTTGCCACTGTTAACTGAGGCAAATTACATCTCTTTAAAGCAACTATTCTCCCATATTTAAAATATTGCCTCAGTAGATTGGAGAGAGTACAGGAGCATGGACTGTGCGCTGTATTTAAAGATAAGCAGTCTAGCTACCAACAGCTATTAGTAAAAGCAAAGCTTCCATTGTTGTATAATAGGAGACTGCAGAACATATGTATTTTAATATACAAAGTTGAACATAATTCGTGTCCGCGGACTATTAGTGATATCGTTCAGGCAAAATACCAGACTTACAATTTACGGCAGAATGATTTTTATCAACCGATTTTTAACACAGTTACCGACGGAGAACACTCAATTAGATACCTAGGTCCAAAACTCTGTGGCAAGATACCAAGCAAAGCAGATTGGCTACCAGTCTTAAGCAGTTTAAGACTCTTATACACAGTTTTCATCTAAGTAGCATCTTAGATGGATGTAGTGACTGCTACCTTTGCAATTTGTAATCTTAGATTTTCTTAACTACGATTTTAATTAAAGGAATTTAGGATCTTGAAATTTACAATGAGCTTTATATAGTTTACATCGTTTTAGATTTATTTGTGTTCCCTATTAGCATTGGGGAATCCCCTCTGCTAGATTTTATACTGACACGGAAATAAAGTCATTTCTTAGGCCATTCATTACGAATGACTAAGGGCAAACAGAATTATCTCTTCTTCACATTTCCAACACTTTCCTCAATATCCTTGCAGTTCCCAAAAATGCAGTTTTTTGCATTACTCAAACACTGGATGTTATCCCTTGCTTTTCAACCCACCTATCAAATCCTTCGGTGACACTTCCAAGGGCTGCTATCACTACAGGTACAACTTCTACCTTTTGAGTTTCCACAATCTTCCAATCTCTCTCTTCAGGTCCTGATATTTTTCCACTCTTTCTCTTTCTTTCTCCCCTACTCTTACATCAGCCGGTACAACAATATCAATGATTATCCCCTTTCGCTCTTTCTTGCCAATTGCAATTATGTCCGGTCTTCTTGCCTCTATCACGTTGTCACACTGAACATTGATATCTCACAAAACTTTCACTTTCTCATTTTCTAAAACTCCTTCTGGAACATGTTCATACCACTTTTCCATATGCTCTAACCCATTCTTTTTACAAAAATCCCAATGGAGTTTCTTTGCTACATTGTCGTGTTGTCTTTTATATTCCTTCTGAGCCAATTTATCACATTCATATACTAAGTGTTGCAGCTTTCACCTTTTTATTCACATAATCTACACAGGGGGCTTTCACTGGTCTTATCGATGTAGTTTTTTACATAGTTTACTTGATGGCCTGTTCCTGTGCTGCACATAGCAATGCTTCTGTCTCAATCTTCAGATCACATTTGGATAACTATTGCCAAGTTTAATCCTTATCAACATTCTCTGGCATTTCCCTGACAAACTGTCTATACATTTTCTTTTCAATCCAGTTTTGTTAACGTTCTTGTTCTATCTGTTTTTAAATTTTCTACTCGTTAAAGTATCTTCCATATTAATTGTCTTTCTTCAGAATTGGCAACATAAAAACCCAAACTATTCTCTTCTTCTCTAACGCAACTTTCCACACTCATCAGACCTCAACCTCCCTCTTTCCTTTTAATGTACAATCTGTCCACATCGCTCTTCGAATGTAATGCTCCATACATTGTCATTGTTTTCCTTGATTTTTTTTTTCAGTTCACTCTCTTTCCACTGTGTTATTCCTGTTCCGTGTCTGAATATAGTCACTGCCCATGTATGTATTGCTTTTATTTTGTTTTTCCCATTTAGTTTTGATTTTAGGATCAATCGAAGCCTTCGCTTATATTCCTTTATTATTTTCTCTTTTATTTCATTCTCTTTGATCTTATCCAATTCAACTATACCCAGATATGTTTATGCTTCCTTTTCAATCTCCCTTCACATATAACAACTTTCCCTCTCTTCATGGTAAGAATTCCACATATTTTAATTCCAAACTCCATCCCAATATCAGAACTAAAGGCATGAACAGTTCTCACAAGTGTATCAATTTGTTCTTCACTCTTGGCAAACAGCTTCACATCATCCACGTACAACAAATGTTTTAGTTTGTATTCTTTCTTTCCCCATTCATTGTACGCTTTTACCTTCCTCAGTATCAACGACAATGGTACCATACTCAAAACAAGCAATAGTTGCAACAGACTGTCTCCTTGAAATTTCTTTTCTTCATCTCCACCTCCCAAAGATCTTCACCATTAGACGTTAGCGCTAACTTCCATTGCTCTATACTCTTTTCCAATAGGTTCCTCACGTTCTCTGCAATTCCAAACATCTTCATACATTCATTGATCCAACTATGCAGAACAAAGTCATACGCTTTCTTATAGTCTATCCAGGCCATTGATAGGTTGATGTTCCTTTTCTAACAATCTTTCAGTAAATTCTTAACGATAATTAATTGATCCTTTGTTCCACGACTTTCCCGTTCACATCCTTTTTGTTCTTCTGGTAAGAGATTCTCTTGTTCAAGATAGTTGTACGTCTCTTCAGCTATCATTCCCGTTAAAAGTTTTCACATCAGTGGGAAGCATGTAACTGGACGATAGTTTTCTACTGCATTACCTTTTCCCGGATCCTTCTATTTTCTCTCATCAAGATCTTCTTCGTCTGAACAGCAATCCGCACATGAAGACCTGTAAGGTTCTTAATCCAATAACCTTAAAAACCATCTTTCCCTGGAGCTTTCCAGTTGGGCACCTTTCTACCTTGTTTCATTGCCTTCTCAAAATTTAAGACCACGCTCTCTTCAAGATATTCTTTATTCTCCAACTCAGTTTTCAAATCTATCAGCCATTTTGCCTCTCGGTAATGTTTTTTTCAACACTCCAAATATCACCCCAAAATCTTTTACTTTCTTCCGCATTTGGCACATCATTTGATTTTACCCCATTTCCATTTAATTCTGCATATATTTTCTTTTGATTAAAATTAAAAGCTCTATTTGTCTGAATTGTTCAATTCTCTGCACATATCTTCTTATTTCTGCAGTTTTTGCAAGCATCCTTAAGTTTGCTTCAATTCCTCAATGACAGTTTTCAACCCTCTTCTTTTACTCCGTATCTTTTATTTAATTCCCTTAGTTTATATTTTTTCTTCAACCCCAGCTCTTCTTTTGATTCCCTTTCCAGAAAGTTTACTTCTTGTTTCAGTCTCTTTATATCTCCCTCAATCCTAAGTCAGTGTCCATCTTGGTTCATTTTTCTTCCTATATTTTGCTTTCTTCAACCCTAGCTGTTCTGCGACCCACACATCTGCAGCCTTAATCAAATTGTTCGTTTCTGTAATCATTTGCTTTTCAAATACTTAATCGCTCCATTTCCTCTATCTGTTTCAACCTGTAAAACTTTCTTGTCCACTTTCTTAAACATAATGCCATCACACATTCTTCCTTCATTCATTATTTCCTTTAATTGTTCAACGATCATCCAATGATCTTCACTCATATCACCTTCAGTATCATCAATACTATCTTCTGCATCATTTGTTTGTTCTTCATCTGTCCCAGCATTAATTTCCACTGTCTCTGCTTCTACAGTGGCATCTTGCCCAACCCAAAGGACATCCTGGGATTATCGGCTTCTAATTGTCTTTTGACTCCTTCCAGTCCAAGTTCTGATAACCAGCCATTCTTTCTGATTGCCCTTGCTTGGCAGGTCACACACACGTTGCTCTGTTGATTCAAACATTCGCATGTCTCTCCATACTCTAAACATTCTTTGTCTATATCCCCTAATAGGTTTATCTCCTTCATCAATACCGAGTTGCTGGAAAGAGTGCGAGCCTTTCAAGAAAAACGCGACAGTTTATTAACTGCAATAAGGTTACTCAAAGAAGATGCAAACAGTCTTAGTCGGATTCAAAACTGCGAGAGACAAGATTGTAATGGAGTAAACACCTAGGAATGGACCAAGTAGCTAAACGAAAAGGATCTCCAAGAGAAAAGGAAAACGACAACTCAATATATACCGAGCGATAATTAACATGGGAAATAGTATCAACACACCAATGGATCACATCATAATCGTTGGGGATTCCATAAAGAAATTTATTAATGGAGACAGGCTATCGAAACACCACATAGTCAAATCAATTTCATTTCCAGGCGCAACGATAGACGACGCAAAAGACCTCGTCAAGCCGGTCCTAAAGCGAAAGTCTCCGAAACTTATTATCCATGTCGGCCCGAATAACATTAAAAATGACAGCCATATGCATATAATACAAAAATTAACATCCGTTGTCGAGAGTATCAAAGAAGAACATTCGTCTGTGGAAATAGGAATTTAATCAGTTGCTCATCGACAAGATGATTCTACTCTTTGACAAGGTAAATTCAGATTTAGAGAAATATTGTCAGCAAAACAATATTTATTTTATCAATAATGATAATATTAAAGTAGAACAATGCCAAAACAGAAGTAGCTTACATTTATATCGAAAAAGTAGTTCTGTTTTAGCCGCTAATTTTAGTAAATTTATTAATAGAAAATGTGAATGTTGATGCAACTGCTATCCCAGGCCCGACTAGTTATGCATCTGAATCATTTGATAATAGAATTTCCAAAATTTGAGGGTTTTAAATGAGTTTTTTAAATATCAATGGTTTGTCTACCCATATCGATGATTTACGTATTGTTATGAGTCTAAAAACACTTGATATCTTTGCTGTTAATGAGACTAAATTATGTAGTTCTACTTTCGATGAGTGGAATAATATCAAAGGTTGCCAGGTTGTAAGAAAGGATCGAAAAAAAGCAGGTGGAAGAGTTTGTTTTTATGTTAGAAATTCAATCAGTTTTAAATTGCGAAAAGATCTTGTTAATAACAATTTAGAATTAATTCTACTTGAAATTAAGAAGCCAAACTCTCGGTCTTTTCTAGTTGTTACTTGGTACAGACCACCGAAATCAGATAAAAAAACGTTTCTACGAGTTTGACAAATTTATTTAAAAAGCAGAAGATGTTTTTGAACGGCAAATTTACATCAGGGGAGACATAAACTGTAATTTACTTGCTACATCCCTAGAGTACCACACTATACAACTAAATGATGCTTGATATTTATCAATTAACTCAAATTATTGACGAACCAACAAGAGGTACGTAGAAATTTCACACTTTAATCGATCTATTCATAACAAATGGCAAAGAAAATATAGTAAGTTCCGGCCTATACCCATTATCCATTAGTGATCATTATCTGACATATGCCGTCAGAAAAATAGGTATTCCCAGGAGTAACCCAAGATTCATTCAAACCAGAAGTTTTAAACACTTCTCAAAAAACAATTTTCTATCTGACCTTAAGAACGTCAAGTGGACAAATTTAAATGAAATTTGCGATGTTCATGAGGCCTGGGAAATGTGGAAAAATACTTTTCTTTCTGTTTTAAACAAACACGCGCCGTGCACGCAGATCGATAAGAAAGAGAAACAAACGAGCCCCGTGGATTAACAGTACAATTAAAAAACAAATGTTGCTAAGAGATCTTACAAAGAAAAAAGCCCAAAAATCTGATCTAGCAAGAGAATGGAACGAGTATATAGCGGGATGAAACGAAATCAAGTAAACATTGAGGTTAAACGAACAAAAAGTCATTTCTTTCAGGAAAAATTCGCTGCTACAACTAATAATACAAAGAAGAACTGGAAAGTACTAAACGACCTTATGGGATGTAAATTGGATAACACCGAAATAAATGAAGTTGCTGATTGTGAAGAGAACCACGTCACATCTCCAAAAGAGATAGCAGATTGTTTTAATAATCATTTTATAACGGTTGACCCAAAACTTCCTTAAAAATGTTAAAAAACATTAATCAAACCCAAATCATATCTAACAGAAACCCATAACCAGTTTAGTTTCACTTTCATCAAACCTTTAAACGTTCTTATATAAGCTGTCAAACAAATTAGATACGGAAAAACCTACCGCGGAGTAGATAATATACCAAAAAATTGCTGCACCACTAATATTCGAACATTTAGCCGTTATCTTTAACAAATCTATCGAATTAAACGAGTTTCCCACTAATTTTAAGATAGCAAGAGTTTCGCCAATCTTTAAATCAGGAGAAAAAAAATGACCCAAGCAATTATCGCCCAGTATCTGCTCTAACATGTGTTACACTTATTTTTGTAAAACTAGTTTATGAACAACTTTATTCCTACTTAACAGACAACAATCTTTTAAACCAACGTCAGTCTGGTTTTCGATCACTACATTCGACTGTCACAGCACTCCTTGACCTAACTAACGATTGGTGCTTTAACATTGATCGGAGACTGGTTGATCACGCACTATTAATAACTAAACTAAAATACATGGGCCTAGGGCATACCACTTTAAATTGGTTTAAATCGTACCTCTCTACCATGACTCAGACTTGTTTTGTTAACAATGTATACTTTGACAAAAAGACTATCACTTGCGGGGTACCACAAGGGTCAATTCTTGGTCCCCTTCTATTTCTAATGCTTTAAACGACCTCACCACATGTTTGAAATTTGGCAGAGGAACTGATGTATGCCGATGATACGAACGTATCTTTCTCAGCCATATACAAAGAGGGATGAGTATTGACCTTAAGCGCGTAGCCACTTGGCCACTTGCAAATAAACTCACCATAAATATTCTAAAATCTGTTTATATGCTTGTGGGCTCCAGACAAAGAATATCGTCACTTGAAGGAAGGTTTCAATTACGCATAAACAATATATCGTTGTCCAAGGTTCAAAAAACAAAATGTCTTGGACTACAAATTGAAGGATATCTCACTTAATTAGGAGGCACAATCAAAAGTGTTACAAGGAAAGTTGTGTCCACATCTCGCAACGCTCAGAAAAATTAGAAAGTTTACCAATCCTAAAAATTTCGTTAAAGGTTATAAATCAGTTATCATGCTGTATTTTGATTATTGCTCCATTGTCTGGATTCTCTTAGTATGGAACTTGCCGATAAACCACAGAGACTCCAGAACAGAGCAGCAGCAAGAATAGTCACTGGAGCAACTTACAACATTCGCTCCAAAGAGGTTTTAGAGAAGCTTGAGTGGCTACCACTGAAGCAAAGAAGA
>JANCMA020315660.1:0-11938 GCA_024336925.2 Zoanthus solanderi | reverse complement strand
AAAATTGAAAAATAATCATTACTTTTCATTTTCTTTCCAGTATTTTGCATTTTTATCACATAAAACGGTATTTCCTATCCATTTCTTATAAAATCTCTTAATTTTAGACAAAATTGAAAATTATTCTAAGATGGTGGCCATCAACATTTTATAAGCCTTGGTCACCATGGTAAAAAGATAATTGTTACATGATTAGTATTACATGAAAGTTTGAAATTCAATTAACAATCATGCCGACAAGACTCGGACTCCGATGACCCTGAACCTTCAACTCCTTTATCGGAGTCAACTCTCCCTGTAGCACCCACAGTGCCAGCAGCCATTGCTCCTCTTCACCCTGACAACAAGACTCCAGCACCTACCATTGATCCCCCAAGATGGTCCACATGCCCTCTTAAAGCACCTTACTGGCAAACTACTGACTGGGTCTATGACTTCTTTAAAAATATTTTAACAATATTTTGTAACTGCAAAACTTGGAAGTCTGAGTTAATGGTGTCTAGTGCCAGTCCCTTTCCAGATGGGCTATGAACCATGATGGTGCACTGAATATTTCTACAATTTCAAAAATGAAGAAACTTTGACTAAAATCAAAAATATATTATTATTTTGTATTGTACAATAAAATTTTGGATAGAAAGAGATTTAGCAGTTCAAATTAGATATACCTGCTATTTGTCCGTCGTGCCTGTTTACCATCACAGCCATCCAAGGTATGTGCTACAAACTGTGCAATTGCAAAGAGAAGCCACCATAGTCGCGGTACTGCATAATTTTGAGCAGCAATAACACTACCAGCTTTGTAGTAAGGATCATAATATGAGGTAACTGCACAAATTAAAACCAGACAGCACCATCCTGAAAATGTCATGACGTTGGGAGGAAGCCATTTTGGAAAGTACTACAACAAATAGAATAAATACTATTAATCAACAGAGTTTACTTAACTGAGATATTGTAACAGAATCCACATTCTGTAATCACTGGAGACTGTAGAATGACAGCTGAAATCAGCATTAATAAAACAAACTTTAAACCCCGAAGGCCATGTTTCATCCACAATTTTACATGAAATACCAGATTGAGAACTGGCAGGATATAGTCTTTTTCTCTCATGGGCAGATGAAGCACTCTTTACCCTTGGTTGGCAATCATCTAGAGATGGTGTCTCGATAAAAATACCGGTCCCCATCACCACACTGGGTTGGCGTCAGGAAGGGCATCCAGCCAAAAAAAATCTTTGCTTCAATTTTGTTAGTCATGGTAACCATGCAACATCACACCTGCGAACTCAGTGGATCAGCAACATTAATGGATAGTGAGTGTGTGAGTGAAACCAGCAAATGTGTACTGAATCATTAAATTTACACATTCAAGTAATTAAAACCTTATGTGTTTTAAAAATGCTATAAAAATGGGCTATGAACCAATCCTATGAAATTAATTTTCCCATAGAAAACAGTCTGAAAATTTGGATTTTATTTTTATAGCAATTTGCAGGGTTGTCAAAAAGATTTAGAGTAGCCAGAGTGGCCAAAAGAGTAGGGGGATGCCAAACAACACACATCTCACTCTGTTCGCTGGGCTTGATCATTCTTATTATCATGAAAATAAAGCTACAAGCATTTAGAGTAGCTGGCGCATTTTTCTGAGTAGCGGATGGAATTATTATGACAACCCTGATTTTGCTAAAGATTAATATAATTTATACACATTTCATAGAATTTTAATGAGTTCAGAGCAAAATGTTTCATAGGGCTTGCCATGAAATCTCCCCAATAAACCACATTTGGAACATAATTCTATTTCCTAACTCTACAATCCATTAAACTCTTATAGAAAATTAAGACATTTTGGGTTTTGCTACAAAAATTTTATGAAAATTTGATGTTTTTCATAACATTTTCATATTCAATGGACAAGAAATGGGTATCTCAGCTAATCAATATCCTTTTATCCAGTTGGTGTTTATCTAGATCTCTTGTTACTGTGAATGTCCCACTGAAAGACTTAAATTAAGAAGTTTATAGAATAATGCATAGCCCCTAGGAGATACAAAATCCCTTTTCTTTGTATGGAAAAATATTTCACAAGTAACAACACTCAAAAAAAAAAATATCTCTACACACCCATGTACAATACCCTCTATGTTAATGAGCTTTAAGACATAAAAGCTGACGCTTTCCATCTACCCACCCCCCCTCCCTTGCAACCCTCTAGCTGTATTCAAACAATTATCACATCGTATGTATCAAAACGTTATAAAAGGAAATATATTCTTATTCATGATGCATTGCAATGAATAAATTTAAAGCTACAATAACTGTTCGTTCTTACGAAATTTTTAAAATACTACAGTTCCAAGCTTCCGATACTTGAAAGTTTGTCAAAACAAAAGTTCAGCTTGTAATTGTAACGACTTTGCGAAAGCTGCAACACCTGTTAGTGGCGAACAGCTCAGATTAAAGATCATGAATACAACTTCAAGATGCCACACAAGTTTACAAAGATTATCATAACATCGAACTCCAAATCCCAAAGCTCACGTCTATGAAATTTTAAGTGATAGAAATTTCAAACAAAGTAAATGAAAGGACATTTTCAGAAGCTAGCATGCGCATATAAAAACCTGCGATAGAAAAACTTAATCAGAAAATGCAATACAAACAATACTTGGCAATGCCTAAATTGCGATCACCACATTAGACTTACCTCGACCACCGTGTTCCAGAATGGATGCGTAATATAGTTGGAAATCGGAGAGGTGTCAATGGATTTATACTGCAAAACGATGGGAAATTTTCTGTGTTTAATTCAAAAGAGTGTTGTCGGTAGTCGGGTTGTGCAATAGAAATTTTCGCGCCTCACCTTGTACTTATCGAAGCCGTTCAACTCATTCTCAGAAAGATACTTTCCGAACATTGCACTACAGATGATTTCACTAAAAACTTCAAAAAGTAGAACTTCCTGAAATATATTGCAAGGAAATTATCACATCTGATGTCATTCAGCAAAGCGACAACTTGTAAACTTTGATCCACCCACCAACTGGCAAATTTGCCGGTAAATGGACCAAAGCATTCTGGGATTAGAGTTATACACGTGCACATAGTGTGATAGGAAAACGGAAACAATGTAATAATGGCTGAGTGCCGTTTCCGGGGTTAGTACGGCATGTAAGCTTCCCATGAAATTTGAGTCAGTGGAAGGAATGATAAAAGTCACCCCAGCCTTAATTCATCCAATCACAAAGCTTGTTCAAATCTTGAATTTCATGGGAAGCTTCTGTTTCCGGTGTATTTGCCAACTTTCTAAATAAAAATTAATGGTACATTTAGGTTGACACTATAAGACCAAATTTTGGATAAACAAAAATACTAGAACTTTTTATGAACTGATTTTTTGAACTTTTTTTCATACTGATTTTTCTTTCAAATCAAACATGACACAAAAGTCACTGATGAATTCTAAACTGAAAGTGAAGCCATATTTTTGAATATAGAAATATAGTTCAGACATTACTAAAGGAAATATATAAAACATTTTTTATTTCTACTTGTGTCTTTGCACTGCCTCAAAGCCCCAGGTGAACAGTAATATTTATCTAAATCACAGATTTTAAAAGTCAGGTTCATGGTTTTGGAATCAGTCTCACAGCTCCTTGATTCTACAAAAAGAAAGTAAGGTTTTAGGTTTATTTCAGGCCAGTTTATTTAGAATTCCAAACTACTAAAACAAAAAAATACAAAATGCAATACTATTACATCATTCATTATAAGTAACAATTTACAAAGTTAACATTTAAATAACATAATTTATACAAGAATTTAAAGATTTTTCTTGGATTCTGGGAAAAAGGCAGCACCATAAAGACAAAAAACGGATATTATAATCTAAAATGATCTGAAAATAAAAAACTAAAGAGATTTGATGTTTCAACATTTCACTGCAAGATGTCCAAATACCAAATCTCTTCACTCATCTTCATAGAGTAAAATATACAAAAATTCAAAATAATATTCATGTAGTATGGGGAGATTCATCAGAGAAGGAACTTTCTAAGTAGTTGAAATAAAGACAAGGGAATCGCCCTTAACTAACTTCTGAATAGAATCAAGGGCAATTTATAACATTATTCTGGTTTAACAATGATGTGAAGAGGAGGAAGAAATAATACCTGCAATGAGAAGAGATGATGGTGCATCGGCCGAGTATCGCCCGAGGTGTAAGCCGATATGGCAACCGATATAGCGACTGCTACATCGGCTGATATAGCACCGAGGTGGGTGATAGTACACATGATCCAATGTAAGTTTATCTCAGAATTTTTGCATATTGTAAACAGTTACCAAACATATGTATTTATCTCAGTTCTAACATACATTCTTAACAAACCTTTATTAGTATAAACCTACTAACGGTCTAACACGCATCCTGCATTCTGATTGGTTACTCTATTAGAGGTCTATTTGTGATAGCCTACAAGTAAAGAAAAGATGGTGGATCAAAATAGTGAGCCCCGTTTTGCTATAATATCAGAGGATTTCATCTCTAGTGTAATTTGTACATCATTTTTTGACCGATTAGTAGGTTTATACTAAAACAATTAGACCTCTCGGCCTTATGGACTACGAGTTTGAATAGCACATTCGGCCTACGGCCTCGAGGTCTAATTGTTAATAAGCCCGAAAAAAGATCGGAGTCAAATAAGATTACAAATTCAGTATTCAAGATGTATAGAAGTTGAATAAGAGCATTTAACTCCCTCATTAACTAACTATTGACGGTAAACTGCAATAAAATCTATCCAAGAACAATCTGGGTCTGTCCTCCAGAATATCAATTATATTGCCCTGTAGAAACAAAACATGGCTAGCCAATTAAGTGTACACTGCCCCTTATAGTCTTTAAAATGTTATCTAGGACTCTGTAAACATGTTTACTAAAATGCCGTTCCTAAAATGTGCACTTTACCTGTGTGAAGGTCAAATCACTGCTATTTGTTGTCTTGTTCAGAAGAATGTGCGGATTTGCGGCCCGAAGATAAGTGTGGTCGAAATAATAATTTAATTAGAAAAATAGATGCTAGGATAAACTTGTTATATTTCTAAGAGAAAATGCCTAGATATGAGGTGAGAGACAAGATATGTATAGTTTATTCTGAAAGTTTAAAGAACCTCTTGTTTATTGCGAGGTTTATGTTTAATTTTCGTTGAGGTTATACTTTTATTGTACAAGCATCTGGTGCCAATCACAAAGTTGAGGAGTGAATATATATTTGATAAAGTGATAGAAAATCCATCTATTTTTGGTCCGTACTTATTCGTCAGAAGGCATTTAACTTGCAGTTACGGCACCAGTCAAAGTAAACTCCAACTTCTTTCCTTTGCTCGAAGCAAGCTCTATATGATTCATTTTATATTTGCAGTTTAACCTTCTACCATGTTTAAAGCTTCGGCTGTCTTTCACTTTCATTCCTCACTCTTCATGAGCAAATACGGTCTAACGCTTCAGTCATCACACAACACATTGCAAAATGGCAGCTCGCAGAATATCAACCAACTAATTAATTTCAAACTTTGACAAAACTATTGCATCAAGTTTTGTTTAAGAATATCTTGCAGCAAAAGTCCACTTAGGTTTAGTGGTGCAAATGTCTGGATTGAATAATAATTTACGTTGCCAAAATATCCAAAAGGAAATCTATGGCAAACACTGCCGTGCATTAAAGTTAAGTTAAACATGTTTTAATTGTAAAACTAGCGGACAAAAACTGGAATATAAAACCTATACAGACAACAAAGGGGAAAACATTGGACAAATAAATTGTTAGATAGTTCTCAGGTAACTTTCACCAGTTTAACAAAGCTTTATTCAGTTGTGTTAGGCAAGTTTTAAATGCTTTGACTGCTGGGAAATTAATTCATATTTTAAATAATCTCAAAATGGTCAGGAACCTTGCTTAATATTACCGAAGAAGAGAAAATAAAACATGCTGTAAAAAGAATTAAGAAAATTCGATCGCAAACTCTGGATGTGAAGATCCAAAATTCTCTGGTGATCTCAGCGTCCTCCTCCTGAAGTTCGTGTTCAACAAGTTCTGAGAATCGCTTCAAAAATTTTTCTTCGCCGCAAGTATACTCTTCTTTTAACTGATTTCGCTTCTCTTTGTTATCGTTTTTGGTGTAATTTAAATGCGTAGCTCCAACAAGCTTCATTGCCTCAAGTTCTAAATGCTTATCTTTTTTATCTGTTGGTGGAAGACCTGAGCTTGGGGAATGCGTTTTCATACAAAGCATGCGAGCAAAGTAATGCAGGACAATTACTCGAATCCAATATGGTACTTCATACTTTTTGTGAAGCCTGAGAGAGGCGCAGTTTGCCAGGAGGGTCAGCCCAACTTCAACCATTGCCATTATTAAAAATTTTACAATTAGCGGTGTGGAATCTGATGTTACAGGCACGTTTTCTGATACCATTAAAACCACAAATGACATTGCCAAAAAACTTTCGATAACAAGGGTAACTCGCTCGCCAATCTCTGGTGGGAGTAGAAATGTCAACACTGCTAGAGCTGTGATTACCAAACAAGGAATGATGACGTTGTAGAGAAAGAAACCGGGCTTTCTGCGCAGGTGCAGATAAAAAGTGATGTCAGGATACGGTTCTGGGCAGCAGCTAAGAAAAGGAAGAAAAATAAATTACTTCCGGTGCATCTTTTTTCAAGTTCAGAATTACTTCCGCTTCAATCTTACCCCCATGATATACTTCAAGCCTCGTTTGCATGCACTTAGTTAGCTGCTCACTGATTGGACGGCTTACTTGTTTTTAGTTGCTATTTCAATACGTTGTTAGTTTGTTAGTGCTGTTAGTTTGTAGCATTTTGGCCATGAGCGAAACAACAATATCATGCTCTCGCGAAAGCAGCCATATGGAAGCCTCCTCGTAGAAAATCTCAATTTTTAGACATAGGGTTGAAAGAAGAACAAATAGGAAGATGTGTTCTTGAATAGTTGTTGGCGCGTAAGAGCTCGATTTCCCTCTTTACGCTGATGGGTTTGTGGCCTTCTTTGATAAATCGTTTAAATGGATTGTCTAAAGAGAAATATAAAAGAGATTACTTTAAGAAAATAAGTAAATAAATAAACAAACAAAAAGAAGTGAAGCCTGTCAGATATCAGAAAGGATGATGGTATTGAGTTACAATCATGTTATCGGGTCAAAATTTGAAATAGTACATCAGATCTTTGGTGATTTATTGGCTATGTCTACAGTTACTTCCCAAATCTCATATTTTCGATGACTTAGAAATGTTTTTAGCTTTTTCATTTACAACATAATCCTTTTTAAAATGAAGTTCAAAGAAAGAAACTCTCTTAATACCCGTGACTGCCGCATAAAGAATAACAAACATAGCCTAGCTGGTAAGGCGCCATTCTATAGTGCGGGAGGCTCGGGTTCGATTCCAGCCGGATCCAACACTCATCGTCCATTAAATAATTGAAGAGAAGGTGCTGCCTTTGCTCTAACGTTTACACGGAAATAGTTAGATATTAGCGTCTTCTCAAATATAGAACCAGTTATTGAAGAAACTTTAACAACGTAAGAAAGTGAAAAACACTGGCGAACAGTCTGAGTACTAAGAGGAAATGGTTGTAGACTAGCCAATAAAACGTGTGAGAGAGGGATTAGATATAGGAAATGCTGTGTTGACTAGCCCGTAAAATCGTTGTGGGAGAAAAAATTGAAGACAAAAAGGAAACGAAATATTGCGAAGAAAAAAACAAAACAAAAAAAAGAAAGATGGTGGTTAGATTATACGCGAAAGGTTCAAAGTCCGACAAAAGTCATGCCATTATCATTATCATCGCTACACAAGGCCAAATTGTCCAAAATGATTAACGTTTTTCTATAACAATCTATGCATGCGAGTAACTGAATAGACGTGAACCGAAGAAAGCTTCAATCATTATTTTATTTTGTTTGAAAACAAAACAGTCAATTTTCAAAAACCTGTCAATTCCGTTAAACTGATCCTCGCCCAAGTCAGAATTTTAGCTACTTGAAAGCATTTTAACTAAAACCAAAATGAATTTGTAAAAGCGAAGCGACAAAAGAGCCTACAAAAATATCCAGCGAGAAACCAGCACTGAAATGGTATACTCGGGATCTTATTGGTTGAACGAGGAATCAGGCTGACCACCACCATAGCCAATCAAAATGAAGGCGACAAATGCATTTGAAGCCCGCACGTTTATAAGTTTATTATTTGGTTGGGCGTAGTGATGATAATAATTATTTGCCATAAACAAATAATAAATCAATTAGATGAATTACACAGCGTAGCATCTTTTCTGAGTTTTTTTTTTTCACATAATCTTATAGATAAATGGAAGAAAGAAAAGAAAAAAATAAGTGAAGGATAAAACTAATTACTTACAGAAATACTGCTCTCGTTGTTTTCTTCATAATAAAGGAATGCCGTGATGAAATAACTTGAATGATTCAGTGATGATTCAGCAAACTCTCTTTGTACAACAAAAGCTCAAAGTGTTGAGAAAATTAACCTCGGAAGCAAACATAGCTCTTCCTTCGTCATTATAAGAAAAATAGCCGAGTAGTATGGAAAAGATAAAGTATTGCTCAGTTTTTCATACAAAATGCTACAATTCACACACCAAAGCACGGAATCACTTCCTGTTATTGGTACGTGCCTTAGATATGCTGTATAGCAGCTGACCGCAAAGTTTACAGAATTTATGTAAGGACTTATTCGCTTTAGGCAAACAAACTAAACATTGTATATGTTATTCATATATTATTGTTATTATTTACACATTTAGTTGAATTTTCGCCAAGCCAGGTGGGCATTAGTAGAGCACAAGCCAATTTTTCAAGATTTCAAAATTATATAGGAATTTTTTGTTAACTTAAATGTGGGCGTATTACAAAACGTAATAGCATCAAATATGATCAATAATTAAATTAAATTAAATTTAAAACATTATGTTATTTATAAGCACTTACATTTACATTACATTTACATAGTTTTTATTTGGTTAACTGCGCAATTCGTTAATAGACGTTAACTTGTTAAAGGATGAAACATATAGATGGAATGAAGCAGAGAGCGAGAACGAGTTATTTAAAAACTAAAGTTATGAGTCGACGTTTTGGCGTCATCTTAACGGCATTCTCAAGACTAATGTTATTGTGCGACGTCTGGCTCTCTTAATTGTTCAAGTTTCTAAATTGGCATATTAACGAAAATTTTAAATGAACACTTTTTCGCGAGCAGAGTCAGTTTGCATGCGGTAAAGAGTTGGTTTAAGCTTGCGAATAAATAGCATTTCTTTGATTAAACAATGAAGGTTGTTAAAATGTACTCAGCTATTGTATAAGAATTGAATACAATGTTTTGTTTGTTACATTCTTATACAATATCTGAGCACCTTTTGGGCCGTTTTCACGTTCTTGCGAAATGCAGTTGCAAGTTTGATTGTTTAATCCAATAAGTGCTATTTATTCGCAAGCTTAAACCAACTCTTAACTTGCAGACAGAATTTTCGCGCCAAGTATTTATTTAGAAATCGTTAAGATACCTATTTTGAAACTTGAAAAAGTTTCAGCACTTTTGAATGAACAGGTTATAGCTTAAATTCAAGAGCTTACAACTAGTGTTCGAAAGATAATGTTTTCAACATCTGTATAACAAACTTGCCCCTTTATCTCACCTGTAATAAACAACGTTTCTTGTCGCCTTTGCTGAGACCAGCTGGAACTCTGAACTCTTCATGTAAGATGTAAGGTCAGCTTCTTTAGCCATCTCTAACACGTTCACTTGGAAGCCATTATAAGTCCAAGACCCAAACTTTAGTTCACAAAGTTGATCGTCAAACGGAAAATAGGTTATGTCGATGTTACAACCACTACGTAGAATTGTTGGCGCATACCACGTGTTTGTTCCATCATTGTCCAGGATAACCCTTGTTTTAAACTGGTACAGAGTTCCACTAGGCAACGTTTCCTCGGCACTGGAGAATTACATCAGAGTCGTTAAAGATTAAAAAGCTTGTTAAATGAGACGTTCTCTGGTTGACAGTTTAAAGTTAATCACAATCATTACAATTTCCTCAAATGTGATTGGTGCATAAACTGCTGTATTTTGCACTAATTAATCTGCGAAATTGTAATCGGACAGTGTAAATGGACAGTTGGCTGTAATCGAACTCCTGTAATTGGATAATTTCTTGTGTCAATCATTTTAAGTATCTTCAGCTAAATCCACCAATCACAACATAGATTACAATCACTATAGCAACCGAACAACTTTCCCTTCAAAGCAGGGGTCTTTTCCAAA
Source organism: Zoanthus solanderi (assembly GCA_024336925.2). Lineage (NCBI taxonomy): Eukaryota > Metazoa > Cnidaria > Anthozoa > Zoantharia > Zoanthidae > Zoanthus > Zoanthus solanderi. The sequence goes on along the minus strand of JANCMA020315660.1, from coordinate 1,578 downwards.
GGTTGTTTAAAGCCATTTTTAAAGGTTTTTTCCATATTTATTTTTTCGGAAATTGTACTTACCATAAATAAAAAATTGCAATTGTAATGATTATGCTTAATTGGTAACAGGACTTCGTGCCTTCCATTTCCGTCTGTAATCATACTCGTGATTAACGAATTATACTCCCGCTTCGCGGTTGTCCGATTTTGTTAGTCACTCGTATGATTACAGATCGAATTGGACTCCACTCAGTCCATTATTAATAGCAAGCTTTCGGCTGCCATGCAGACTACAGCCTTCGACGAATTATTAAATACAATGATTACAGTGACTATGGCTTACAATTACAGATGTTACGAATAAGCTATGCGATTAACAATTAAAGTGACAAACAATCAGATGTAACATTTTCTATATCTTACATTTACAGTTCTATTTGTTTGATAAAAACGGTGTTGTTGGAGTAAATGTTTGGAATGATTATCAGCATTAGTTGAGAGTGCGTTGTGCCAGGATTTTCATGTGCTTCTTTGACGATAACCTCCTATATCAATTTTATGGCCGTACGACCAAGCATGATTTGCGATATTTGAGCCCGCTTTGTCTTTTTTGACGTTAGTTTGTGTTTGGTTTTCTTGGATTAACGAAAAGCGCTCAAAAAGCGCATTTGGGTCCTGTATGTTGCCATTTTAAAATGCCATTACTTCCTGGTATAAATCCGTTTCACGATGCCTTGAAACTTCTTAAACACAGAGCATTGTCACTCAATAGGTAGACGTGACTACTGCAAACATGTACATGTAAACGTGTGATTGGCTGCAACACGATGCGATGCTACGACCGTAAGCACTCAAAGTGCATTGCATAGTTGAATATTTTGGCACCCTGCATTGTAGCGGTGACCATTAAGTTTTGTTCATTTCATTCAACTAAACGCAATTTATTTTGGCTGGAGCTCTGGAGTGGAAATGTCTTGAGAAAAATGCTAAAACGAACCTATTTTTGTTCAAATCTATTGGTATAGTAGATTCACTCACTCAAAAGTTAAATCAAATTACTTTGAGAAATAAAAAAGAAGAAAAGTCTCAAGAAAAGGTTTGATATCGTGGTCGCTATTGAGATTGTCAGCGGTATGGTATGACGTAGATTATGATAATCAGGGCTTAAATATGGCACTGTGCTTCGAAATCTTGATGTTTTTTGGGCAATCTATGTCTTGCGAAGTTTTTTTTCTTTTATAGCAGACAAATATCACACAGTAACAGTATCATAACCTGCGTCATAAACAACCGCTGCCATCACATACTGAGCAGCCGATCAAATCTTGTCGATTTATTACAAAACCTCAAATTGAATTTTTATGAATTGTTCGGCTAAGAGCTGAAAAAAAACGTTGTATAGTTTTTCAAAAACAAAAAAAATTAATGACAACTCCCCCAAAGGCGCTTTTCAGTGTCATTTTACATGTAAATACAGGGTCAGCATTATGAGGGTCTTAGATAGTCCGCAACAGCGGCTCACATTTGTATTTGATACATTAGTAAATGCCCTCGATGAATAATTAGACAGTAGACAGACCACAAGTGCGTGGGTTCT
>JANCMA020315557.1:0-11940 GCA_024336925.2 Zoanthus solanderi | reverse complement strand
GTTTTAGCGCAGTTTTTTTTTTATGTCAGTTTAATCAAGTTGCGATGGCCAATGAAGAAAAATAATTATTTATAATGCAATTCAGTTTATAAGAATCACAAGGCTTAGACTTTGGAAAATTTAAAAATTCTTTAAAAATTATACTGAACTGAATTACTCAACCAGCACATAAAATCTTTTCTACATTTTTTGTTTAATGTTTATGGTATTTAGTACTACCCCCTTTCTTTACAGTTAGTTTCTATGGAAACCTTAAATGTGTTTTGATCGATCAAAAGTGACTAAAAATACTAGATCGTTTCTCTTTCGTTCATCCGCCTGCAAAACACATATTTCCATCATATAGTGCATTGTGATAACTTCTTCAGCCCCCCTCGATTTAGTGAAGTTTGAAACTATTATTTAGGAATTATATAATAATTATATAAGGCTCAAAATGTCAAAATTTTCAGAATCGCGAGACTCGGGGAAAAAAGTATGATTCTTATAAAAAATTGTGTATTGTGTAAAATGTTATTTATCTTACATATATAATACCTTTATTTTATGATTTTTTTTCTTTGTCTCATGGCGACGTACTCTTTTTATAATTATTCGCTCTTAGTGCTATCAACTAAATGCGAATTTAAAGTGTAATAATACACGTTTTAAATTATATATTTTTTAAATTCTAGAACTGTAAACACAACTCAATTATTCTGTTTCACAAAATAAGATTTTTTAAATTTCGAACAGATATTTTGATTTTATTATATTTTAAATAGTTGATGAGATTTGACATCTTTTAAAGTTGGCGAAGATTTTTTTGTTTTGAATTAAATATATTTCTTGATGGCCATAGCAGCTGCATGGCTACGATTTCTCAATGAGTTGTAATATAGAAATTAAAAATTTATTTAGTCCACGCATAAGTAATTAACAATTTCCTTGACCAAAATGATTTAATAGTTTAGATAGCTTTTTTCGTATACGTAAATATAGACTGTAGATCTTCATTGATCCGAAATGCCGTTTATTTTTAATTATTTTTTCAAACATGATTTTGGCTATGTGAATCTCTACAGGATTGTTTTGTCAATTCGTAGTTCTTAATTTGTCAGTGAACGAATATGTGTTGGAGTCGGTATTGGGCTACAACTTTGAGCATAATAAACCGGCTTTTTATTATTGCCCTTTACACCGTACTGACGAGTCCCAAAAAGGACGAAACCGGTGTCTACGGTTGAAGTCGCTGGCTTAGTCTGAGTTCTTGCTCATATTGGTACCGGTTTACTGACAAATTAATTTCAACGTAGTTTTCCAGCCATTCATTTTTATTTTTATTGTAAAACTACTTAACTTTAGATCTTTATTGTATTTAAACCCAAAGCCCATTCCCACTTATTGTTATGCTTACAGTCGCCCAACCGACCGAATTTTTTTTTAATTTGCAAAAACCAAACAAACATACAAAAAAAATGTAGAGCAGTTATAAAATAACATGCCGATACAAGTTGATTATAGTTTTGATAATAAGTAAATCAGAATTTTACGGAACATGTCCAATATCATCATCGCGTACTAATCTTGCAACTCTGCGATAGTGTGGAGTGGACACATACGAACTAGCTGTTTTTATGCTTCAAATGAACATTTACGCTACAAATCAATAAATTTATGATAAAGAAAAACACTCTATGGTAAAATAAAGCTACATATTGTAAATATTATGCACGCAAAAACTAAATAGCCAATTTGGTATTTTTCCCTTTTGTTTTTTTCATTTTTTGTTTATACCCTACCGACCTACGTTACATTATTTTTCGAAAACAACTGTAAAAACAAAAATTAGTGGGGTACATTATCTACATATACCGGATGGTCTAACTAGGCGACCTTATAATATATATAGTGCCTATTTTATTGGCTTCAAGTTAGCTACTAGCACGCATGTGCATTCTGTACTTGACGGTATCACTTTTAAAAGCCACATCCCACAAGCATTACGCTTTCACTATTCTTTGTAATGTTTCGCTATTAGAATTTGGTTTCAAAATTCTTCCCATTCTGACAGCTGATTGTGTAGCACCTCAAAAGATGAGAGCCACAGAAGTAACTCGCCCGAGTCTCCAGTGATTATGCTTGATGGAGCGCGGGAATGCCCAGGACTTTTTAAAGTGTGTTGTTGTTGAAACTGAAAGAGAGTTATGTTGGTTTCTGGGTTTGATATGAGTTTGGTGTAATCGAAGTAAACTAAACCTGAACTAAACGTTTGACTTGCTGAACGACTAAGCGACCGTTAGTCAGTTCGGAGCTGAGGGAATCTGGCCACATATTTGCTGGACCAAAACCCAGAAATTTATGCATGATTATAAGACGTCAAATATCCTCAAATATCATGCATTGTTGAGCCCAGAATATTCGAGAAATATCTTTATAAAATCTGTAACTTCGTTTATTAGAATATCGCTGTTGTATAAACGTTTACATCTGGAGTTCAAAGGCGAATGAATAAATACATAATCATATGAAATGAGTTCAAAAGGCCAAGAAGGAACATTTACAGAGTTGAAAGAAAGAAATGCGAAAACAGAAGAGGAAAAACCATTAGTTGCAAGTGAAGATCAAGTTAATGTTGATACGAGTGTGTTGGAGCAAGATGAGGCAAGACTCGAGGATGAATTTGATCATGAATTTTGGGTTTCTGTAAGTAGTGGGTGATAAAAATTTATAAATCTCTAGATATCACAATAAATAGTGAAGAGAATGTTAGTCTGTACAAGTGGTGAATGTATTTGTTATTACGGGGTGGCATTCAAGCCTAAAGATGATAAATTTCTGGCTGACTAACTGCCCTGTTGCAATTAAGTTAGCCACTGATGTACTTTGATATAACTTTTTTTCGATTGTTCAGAGTGGTTACGAATCACACATGAAAATATTTCGTTATTTCACGCTTCACGGAATATTCCGAATGTCGTTCACTGTTCACGCAGCCAAAAATTCACAGGTTACAGGAAATTAAATTCTTTTTTACATATCACAGATAATCTAAAAACCAAATCACATGTAGATGCGTGAAGATGTTACCCTCTTCAGAAGTAGCAAACTGTATATATGAACCTCTTATTAAGTGAGTGCGAGGTCTGTGATCAGAGTTTTTTCCATTTTTATGAGGAAAAAACTCTGGTCCGTAACTTGCAGTACAGTACTGATTTAGCAAACGAAGTACACGTGAGTATATATATTTTACTTTTATATTACTTTTACTGTTATTACTTTTATTATTATTATTATTATTATTATTGTTATTATTATTGAATGTTTTAAAAAAAATTTTTTTTCTCAAAATGAACTAATAAATTTAAAATAATTTAAACTGTTTTTCACTTGTACTTTCAGGTGAGGGAAAAACATGAACAACAGAAAAAGTCGTGGATGAGGGCAATGGATGAGGTGCGCGTATACCGCTTAATTGAAAAATGGAAAAAAGGTGGCCAAAGGGAGACTGATGACCCCTTGCTGAGGATCCTAAAAAACTGGCCTTCTTCTAAAAAGTATAAGGGAAGATCAGAACTTCTTCCAAGCCTTGAACAACAGGTGATTAGAAGAGTCAAAAAATTCCAATAACAATCCAAGTTAGTTAAGAAATAAAACATGTTTTCCCTGCCTTCATAGCCTGGTGAAAACCTCTGCAAATGTTTGGGAGAATTTGAGAGCAGATCAGTGAAGACCCTCGACTGTGTCTCGGGTTTTCACCTACTCGAGAATTCTCACAAACCTTGCTGAGGTTTTCAACAGACTATGGAGGCACGAACAACATGTTTTATTTCTTTTATAAGATTATTATTTTCATTGTTAACAAAAAGAAAGATGGTTTACAAAGCACGTTCTGTAAATTCTCACAACTCTGAGACAGGCAAACCACATTGCTCATTCCATTTTTGTGTTTCATAGCACTCTGAAAACACACTTGTAGACCAATGAAAATGCATGTACTATCCAAATTATTTTATAATTGTTCTTGTTCACCCCATGCAGAGGCACCACTCATATAAAATTTTAATAAGGATGAGGGGAGTCCAAAGGGTTAATTTAGGGTCTATGTATGTAAAATGCTGGGATTTGTTTAGGTGGCGAAAAAATCTCAAGTAAAATATTATATCTTTTGTCAACTCAAATCAACAATTATATAAGCTCAATTTACTGCTTGTGTGGTATTGGGGAGTATTTATGTTATTTTCTTGGGTTTCCAAACAAAGCATTACATAGCTTATAATTAGTTATCTAATTTTATTTCACTCCATCTAGTAATAACTACAACATAATAAAAGTTATTAACAATTAAGAGCGAGTATTAATTTGTCTTAGAAATCTCTGAAGAAGAAACTAAAAAATGATGATACTATATTACAAAAATATTTAATATGTTTTTAAATGGCCAAGTCTTGTTTGTTTCTATATACAGTATGCAACTATTGTCAAGTGAAGCTGTCAAACTGATACTTCAAATTCTTTTTTTTCTTACCTTTAAAAATTTTAATGTCACATTTTCTTGCTATAATATTTATAGTTTTCTCTGGGACTGCTTTCTGAATAAAAGCATTTAGTTCCTGTTCTGAAACGTCTGAAAAGCGGGAAAGGGATGCCATATTGAATTATTTGTTTACATCCTGCAGTTGTTACAGTATCACCCGATATCACTTAATAGTCTATCAGATTGCAGGACAGTATTTGTGATAGATAGTGACTAGATTTCTACAAATAACAAGTGTGTTCACTTCATCATCATCATCATCATATACGGTTTTACGTCCGTTTTACATGCTGGCATGCATTTGACGGTTTTCAGAAAATTGACTTCCAAGCCAACCTATCTCTATATAGCCAGATCTTTGCTAACTCTTCTTTTTCTCAAATCCATCTTTATCACTTCTTCCCATGTTTTCTTTGGCCTTCCCCTACCAGCTGAACCTGACACCTCAACTGCTCTGCATCTACTAACCCAGAAACTCTTGTCCATTCTCTCAATGTGACCAAACCAGCAGAGTCTCCTGTTCTGAACACATCTTCCAATACTTTCCAGATTTAATCTTCCCCTCAGTTCATCAGATCTAAGTCTGTTTTTGAGGCTGACATTGCACATCACTTGTTAAAGAAAATAGTTTATCATCAAAAGAAAGAAAAAATATGTTCATAAAATCCAACCAACCAATGATAGTTATAGTTAATTAGTGTTACAGTACTTCCTTGATTATCTGTCTCTCGATTAACCGTCCCTCGATTATTTGGCTGTAGCAGTGCTCAAAAATTATTATTATCTACCCTGATATATGAAGATTTTAATTTCATTTCTGCCAGGCCACAACCGTTCAAATTGTACAAAAAACGTCACCAAACAACCCCTCAAAATAACGAATACATGTACTCCACTTCACACGACTAACTGTTCAATCTTTGCTTGACTTGGCTTCGTCACCAGTCTGAAGCAACGCTTGGAAACACCTCGACACTGGTTGCACTGTGAGAGTATGTGTTGGAAAAGTGCGAGTGCAACTGAAGACAAACAATGATTGACAGTTTTTTTGCATAATGTTTACCTTGTTTAACATAAACTTTATATCGGCCCAACAAATTTATGGATTAAAATTAACCTGGCAGCCTTTTTTGATTATCTGCACCTGTCCATGAAAACCGGGTGCCCACGGCTGGATGATCGAAGAAGTACTGTATTACTTTTTAAAGATCAGTTAATATTAATTTATTTCTAATAATTATTTTTCTCCAGATAAACAGGTTTGCTGATATCATTCTGCACAGTGAGTTGAACCACAGCAACAGATATGAGACATTCGTGGACAAATCAGAAAAAGAAAAGAACCTGCTCCATTTTGCAGCTGAGCTAAACTTTGTCTCTGTGAGTAGGTCTTTGGTCAGAAAATGTCCAGGTTTGTTGGGCCTCAAAACAAAGGCACAATTGAAACCAGAAAAGAAACGGGCTTTGTTGCCAGTTGATGTTGCAATAATGAATGAGAATGATGATACAGCTGCATTCCTTATTCGGCAGATGGCTCATGAAAGGTGATGGTTATGAATGAGAACTTTACTATTAGTAGTGTTTAAAACATGAAATATATTATGATATATTACTAAACTTTTACCAAAGTTTTAACAAATGATGTACATAAAAGTATTGCACCAGTGTCACAGGGGAAGCTGGAGTTTTTCTAGGTTTCTTTTTTCTTCATCATCTCATCATCATCATCCAATTCTGATCCAGGTTCATCTCTCCAACTCCCACTCTCCATCTCGCTCGATTCAAGGCATCTTCCTCCAAACCAGCACTCTTGCTCTCCTTCTCCACTTGCCTCTTCTACATCTTCTTTGGTCATCCTTGCTTCCTCTTGCCCTTCACTTCAAACTCTGGAACGCTTTTCTCAAAACATGCCCATCATCTCTCCTCAACACATGCCTGTACCATCTCACTCTATTCGCCTTTACCATCTGAACCACTGTTTCCTTCAATAATGGGTTAATATTCAATCTCATCCATCATTAATCCTTAAGGCACCCAGTGGTTCATAGGGCCAAAACGATGCCCTTCATCCACTGAGTCTTGTCCTTCTCTATTGACTGAGACTTTCCCCATCTCACTTATTTCAATCTCAGCTGTCCTCCTCCAGGTGATTTGAGCCTTCCCCATTTCCTTCTGCCTGCAGGTGTCCATCTAAGGGCAAGTTTGAGTATCCTCTCTGGTGGCATTCATAGTACATGACCCACACCAAAAATTTCATATCATTTCCATTTTTTGATGGGGAAAAAGCAGAGGACCTAATGGAGATGTTGGGACTGAAGGAAACAGTGGTTCAGATGGTAAAGGTAAATGGAGTGAGATGTTACGGGCATGTGTTGAGGAGGGATGATGGGCATGTTTTGAGAAAAGCGTTGGAGTTTGAAGTGAAGGGCAAGAGGAAGCGAGAATGACCAAAGAAGACGTGGAAGAAGCAAGTGGGGAAGGAGAGCAAGAGTGTTGGTTTGGAGAAGGAGGATGTCATGATTCGAGCAAGTTGGAGAGTGGGAGTTGGAGAGATTGCTGTTAAAGTGCCCAGGGTAAATCCAACCACCCCCCTTTATGGGGATAAACCCAAATCAAAATTGGATTGATTCTCACAGTAACATCATACAGAAAAAATGTATAAAATTGCCTTAATTAATCATGATCACATCAGAGTTTTGTGGAAAGGCCCTTCTATTTGACTCTTTACCAACACCTTCCCCAATCCCATAATGAAAAAATTAATATGAAATGTCAAATTAACAGAAGAACTTTAACTTTTGGTATCTTATTTTTATCTCCATGTGTTTATCATTTAACTAATTATAGGCCCTTTTTTAAAAAGAGTTTGATTTTGGTCAAATCTTTTATTTTACTGTGCTTTGAAATTTGAGAAATTTCTTCCATCCTGCAATTTGTTCATTCATGATTACACTACAGTTGCTGCAGCAGTTGTTGTTGTTGTTGTTTTTGTTACAGCTTATATATGTAGTTGCTCCTTAAGTTGCTGCTTTGTTGTTGCTGTTGTTAGTGTTGCGGTTAACGTTGCTGCTGCATTTGTTTTTGTCACTGTTGCTGCTTTTTGTGTCTCTGTTGTTGAGGTGTTTCTGTCACTCGTGTGCTAATTCTGTCGCTGCTATTGAATTGTTTCTGTCATTCTTGTGCTAATTATATCACTGCTGTTGCAGTTGCTGCTGTAGTTGTTTCTGTCACTGTTACTTCTGTTTCTATCACTTCTGTTGTTTTTGTTGCTGCTGTTTTTGTTGCTGCTGTTTCTGCTGCTGCTGCTGTTTTTTGTTGCTTTAGTTTGCTTTGCTGTAATTGTTGTTGTTGCTTTTCTTGTTGCTGCAGTTGTAGCTGCTATTGTCTTCTTGTTGCCATTGCTGCTGATGATTTTGCTAATGGTCCATCGTCAGAGAGAGAGACTCTGATGTGTCTAAGAGGAAATAATAACAGAAAAAATACTGGAAAAAATCAGATGCCCCGAGCGGGAATCGAACCCACGACTCACCGATTTCATGACTGGTGTTCTACCACTGAGCTACCGAGGCAACTACAGTGGGATGGGCTGATATTAAATACTTATTTTCAAGCAGTTGCCCTCAGACCTCTCGGACTGGGAATTACTTCTGTTGATCGTCAAGCAACTTGCCCATCGGACCCGACGTAAATCTCTTATTTTGGTAATGCTGTTGTTTTTTTATTGCATCTGTTTGCTTTCTTGTTATTGTTGTTGTTGTTGCTGCTACTGCTACTCTTGTTCTTAGCTTGTTGCTATTTCTGTTGTTGGTGGTACCTTTTATGTTTTATATTCTTTTCAATCGATTTACCCAGAGTCCTAAGTTTGTTCACATGGAGACCTGGTAAAAGACCAAGTCCAGCATATTTCAGCTTCACTGAGATGATTGAAAAGCGGACTATGAGAGTAAGTTTTGCATGTTTTTCATTAAAACTAGGTTCATGGAGGAAATGTGAGCTGAAAGTATATCGAGTTGCCAGCCAAAATTAGGCAACAATCCATTGAAGAGAACTTTAGAAGATGTTTTATGAGAGCATGAAGATACAAAAAAAATATTTTTGTTGCGTACTGTATCTTCAGCATACATAAATTTCATACAGTTACAAGAATACAACACTCTTTCAACCATTTCGCTGGAAGATTCGGACAATCAATCATACATTGCTTTGTAACAACTGATTTTGTTTCTGAATGGGGTTTTCTATTGAAAACATTTCTAAATGAGCGTTTAAAACATCGTTTAAAAGTCGAGAAGCCAGGCCATATTTTTGAAAAGGAGCGACAAGAAGCAGAAATCAAAAGGTGGAAAAAAGGAGCAAGAACACGTGCGACACCTGCAGTTCATAAGTTTTTAAAGTTCATTTAGTGAATTCGAAAAGAATATGAAAAATTGCGGAATGTTTTAAAAATTGGGTTTCATTTCATATATAGAATAATTTTAAAGCGCTGATAGTGTCTTCCTTGTTTAATAGAAAACTGTTGTCGCTGTCTTGGACCGAATGGTGAATCCCCACTGGCCATATCTTCCAGAACTCAAGGAGAGGTACAACAGTGAAGAAGAAAAAGACGTTATCGAGGGCACATGGTCCAATATTCCGGATGACCCTCTGAACTATCACTTTTATTATTATGTTCTTGAGGGGGACGAGTGTGGGAGGCCTCCAAAAATCCAAGATTCCAAGCAACAAAAAGAAATTATAAATGAGCATTTTAACAACAATTCAACCTCCTGTCTTAGTGCCATTGCAAAGAGCCAGAACAGAGTAAGTGTATCTTGTATTTGTTACATGGTTTTTAATTTTACATACGTGTTTAACATCGTAAATGTTTGCACGGACTGCAGATTGGCAGATAGGTTTTAATTCCACGAAGTGCAACAAATAAGACGAAGCAAAGGGAGTCTGCCAATTCTTTAGGCTCTAAAACCATATCTTCAACTGATGAGCACGGTTACCTTGGTGCCCAAGGTCGACGATACTTGCACTGGTCAAGCCACTGCACAAAGATCTGCAAAAAACCTGCAATAAGAGGCTTGGCCTATTAAGTAGAACATCTTATTCTTGTGACAAATCAGTATACTAATAGGGACAAGCTGTCAATGGTGCCATCAGTAGTTGAATACAGTACGCACCATTTGCATGGAGTCCTTATACCAACAGAGATATCTCTAAACTGGAACAGAAACAAAAGAATGCTGGCTGCTTTATAGCCATAACTACTGTACGATCGCTGCAGCATTCAAATGGACCACCCTTGAAACTAATCAGTTTTGACAAAGCTCAAATGTTTTACAAAATCCGCAAAAACTAGTTTTCCTTCCTGTCGATGTCAAAGAAAATCACTGTCCTACTAGAAGCAATCCTCCCAAGTCTACAAAGTGGAGTACTTGCCTTCCCTTACTCCTTCTTTTCTTGAACAATAAAATTTTGGAAATCAATACGTACTTCTGTTGTCTCCACCAAAAGCCGGGACCAATTCAAGTCCGCCTCTGGGTTCTGTATTAAGAGCATTAGAGTGCCAAACCATTTCAAGCAACTGTGACCATCTATCTGACGTCACCTTAGTCTTTAGATTTGCTAACTAGTGAGACATTATTTAAGCATTTAAGATAGCACATGTGTGATAGGAGCTAACTTGAGGCCATTAAAATGGGCACCAAGCCGAAGTTGTAAGTGGACATGAACCTTAAATCGACCATAGATAATAGTTGGCCTAAAATGATGTTAGTAGCCATAGACAGCTGTTTCGGAATAGTGGAACACTAGGGCTAACCCCTGACTGCTGCCACGGCTAGATATTATAAGCAGAGCTGTTTCTGCCTTTTAGGGCCTTAGCAAAGCATAGCTAACAAACAAATTCAGGTTTCCGCTGAGGAAAACAAATTAGTGAATGGAAAATGCTTGTACATGTAGGTTGTGACTTATATAATAATACGAAGTATAAATAACACATGTGCGCTGTTCTGAATGGAGACTTTCACTAAAGGTTCATGTAATCCATTGGCTGGCAAGCAAAATCACCTTAGTGGTCAGCCAAGATGGCGGCAGAAACAAACACTCCCCGAAAAATCAGATTAGTGTTTGCCTATCTTGAGTCAGTAGTTTAAGGAGCTGATTTTTTGTAAGTGTTAACTCGAATTGAATTAAAGAACACCTTCTTGAATCAACTCTTAGTTGAATTGTTGAATCATTGACATAAAAGTGTAGAGAAACGAAAGGCTTATATAGGGAGATATAGTTTTTGCGGTAGAAACAAGTTTACGGTTTATAGGTGATAATAATAATAGCTTTGATAATTAAATAAATGAAAATCTTTTATTGAAACTGTCAAGAGCTTGTAAAAGTGTCAAGTTTAAACACCGATTTCTCTTCTTTGATCCTCGTATCATTAGAGCTATTGTGTTTAGTTACACCGTTAAGGTGCATTTTAAGAAAAGAATGTCCTGGAAGATTGGAATAACGTGCAGTTGGCTTTTCCGTTGTTTAAAGGCACTACTTCTAAACGTTTCAGTAATGGATCACCTAATCAGTTTTCTGCCAGTTTCTTCAATGTAGAGCTTTATACAAACTAAACAAGAAGGAAAATAAAGCAAATTAGAAGTGTTTCATCTGGTATTTTCAAATACCTTAAATTTGAGAGATAAAATGATAATAAACAGACGTGCGTTTTGTATACTTTTTTTCAAACGTTTAAAAATGCCTGGCTCATTACTAGGATAACCACATTAAAAAAAAAGTTAAACAGTTTCATAATCTAAATTATCACTGCAAAGCCACGACAGTCTCAGGAACTGGGTGTAGGAAATTGAATTCGTAACCAATAAATCTATCAAAATGAAAATAAGTATATATCTATCCTTATTTTCCAAGAGATCGGGGAAGATTGCTGCCTGGTTAGCTTAGTTGGTAAGGTGCCAGTCGATCGTGCGGGAGGATCAGGTTTGATTCCCGGCCGGACCAACACTCAGGTTCTTAAAATAATTGAGGAGAAGGTGCTGCCTTTGCTTTAATATCTGGAAATGATTAGACCTTCGCGTCTTCTCGTATAAGGACGTTAAACCGTAGATCCAGTATTTCGATCCTTCTATTGAGGGACTTAAAAGATCCCACAAACTTCTCGCAAAGAGTAGGGTAGTGATCCTGATATTTTTTGGTCTGTCTCTGTTCCTTCCACTGAGGGCACTTCTTATCAGCTGCAAGTTGTGCCTTAATATGTGAGCCGCTCTATCGAAATTTTTAAGATCCTCGACTGTCTGACCCTGTTTATACTTGTAAACAGGTTCTGAAAAGCCCCGTGGGGAGAACTTGTATATATACATATACATATACATATACATATACATATACATATACATATACATATACATATACATATACATATACATATA